>JAVVLW010001158.1:100000-167000 GCA_034401795.1 Chaetoderma sp. LZ-2023a
CATCATGTAAATTAAACTTATTTTATGCTGGTTTAAATATTTGTTCCCATCTTATTCGCTAATGACTTATGTGAAAATGAAGGCAAAAGCCGGGGTTGGTATTAACACTAACACAATATTTGGTGTTAACACCAGGCACTAACATGGTGTTAACACTAAATCTGGTGTTAACACTAACACGAACGTCGAGGTCAAGTCTCTGTGTTATCTCAGTGTTAGTGTTGCACTAACACCCAGACTTGACCTCACCCAATATCTAGGCAGTCCCAATTAATAATTTCACTCCTGTGATGATGGATATAAGGTATACATTAAGCATAGCCTTAAGATGGTAAGAATTTTTAGTGATATTTTTGTATAATTTTTTTCAACTTTCTTGAAATATACTTATATATACAGCGGAATGTTATGCCATCAGATTGTTTTCTAAGCCTGATTTTCATTTTCCATGACTTTGACCAAAATTAAAATTTTCCATGACTTTTCAGGCCTGGAATTTAGATTTTCAAATTCCATGACTTTCCAGGATTTCCATAACCCATGCGAACCCTGAGTATGTTCAAAGAATTGCAGATACCTGCCAACCAAACCAGAATTGCAAATAGACGGATATGACTTGTTTGTCAATGACTGGGAAACATCAAACGGCAGAGGAGTTGCATTGTATATAAATGAATCCCTACACGGGGTCGAATACAGAATTGATGCAAACTTCCAAGAAGCTATCTGGGTCAAGATTGGACTACCAGGGAATGATAATTTACTGGTGGGATGTATATATAAGAGCCCCAGCAGCACTGCAGAAAATTTGGAGGATTTGAAGAAAATGCTCAGAAATATATTGAATACAAATAAGAAGTTCAAACATATCATGATTGTAGAGGATTTTAATTATCCAAATATAAATTAGCAAGACTGGTCGGTAAAAAACGACCTGGATGGGGAATCATTCATCGAATGTATAAGGGATTGCTATTTATACCAGCATGTTAAAGATTACAAGAGGTGTAGAGGGAACAATGAACCAAGTATATTGGATCTTATCCTTACAAATGATGAATTAGTAGAAGAAATTGAATACCAAAGTCCATTGGGAGCCAGCGACCACTGTGTAATTACCTTTACTTATGAACTGCAAAGTCAGCAAAGATTCAATAATACAGAGGTGGAATTTTTTCAAAGGTAATTAAATACTAACTATGAGGATCTGAATGCAGACCTAGTGTTGGATTGGGAGAGATTATTAGAAGCAGATGATCTAAATACAGTACTGGACACATTCCTTGAAAAGTTTAACATGGCCAAGGAAAAGCATACTCCAAAGATCAAAAGCGGAAACAGTAAAGCATCCAAACATCGACATATATGCAAGTTAATGAAGATATTAGGACTAAAATAAAAAGGAAGTACAGATGTTGGCAAAGATTCCTGGAAACAAGAGAGGAGGAGAAGCATAGAGAATATACTAGAGTGAGAAACCAAGTTAAAGGGATAATAGGTAAATCTAAGCAAGATAATGAAAAGGAGATAGCCGGGAATGCCAAAGCTAACCCTTTGTTCAGAAAGATGGGATAACTCAGATTGCTAGTGAAGACATAGATAAGGCTAATGTACTGGCAAACTTTTTCACTAGCGTTTTTACGTGCGAACCAGATGGTCCAGTGCCAGAATCCCAGAAACTAAAACCAGAATTTGAATTCCAAGACAAAACATTCACCCAGGATGATGTGCTGAAAATACTAAAGGGAATAGACAAAAAACAAATCACCTGGTCCAGATAGAGTACATCCCAAAGGATTAGCAGAGCTAAAAGAGTTTGTGCATGCCCTTGACTATTATATTTAACAAATCTATGGATAAAGGGATAGTACCAGACAAGTGGAAGACAGCCAACAACACAGCAATTTACAAAAAGGGGGCCAAACCTGACCCTGGAAATTACAGACCAGTAAGCCTGACAAGTGTATTGTGTAAACTAATGGAAAAGCTAGTGCAGCCAGAAATAATAGAACATATGAAGAGAAACAAATTCATCAGCAAAAGACAATTTGGTTTTATGGAAGGATGATCAACACCACTGCAACTACTAAAGGTACTGGATGAATCGAAAAAGGTGGTGGACAAATAGATGCCATATATATGGACTTTATGAAGGCGTTTGATACCGTCCCACATAGGCGACTCATCAGCAAGCTGAGAAAATATGGTCCAGGCGAACATATAATACTATGAGTACAGGACTTTCTTTCAAACAGAAAGCAATGCGTCGTGGTCAACGGACATGTTTCAGAAAACCACGCAGTAACAAGTGGAATCCCACAAGGCAGTGTGTTAGGGCCTATCCTGTTTGTGATATACATTAATGATCTTCCTGAGGCTGTAAGATCTACATGTTATCTCTTCGCAGATGACACAAAAATCTACAAGCAAATCAGATGCAAGAAAGATGAAATTGAGTTGCAAGAGGATCTGGACTCCCTTCAGGTGTGGTCAAACACATGGCTATTGAGATTTCACCCAAACAAATGCAAAGTACTGATGGTAGAGAGCAAGGGAGGAAATCACCCAGATGAGAAGAGCTACCACCTCTACAAGCAAGATGGGACCACTAGTAAATCTTGAGAACACACAACAGGAAAAGGACATTGGGGTCACAGTAGACATGAACTTGACCTTCTCAAGCCACATTCAAGCACAAGTTAACAAGGCGAACAACATTATGGCGCTAATTAGAAGAACATTCACTTACTTAGATGAGGAAATGTTTAAGCAGCTGTTCCAGGCCCTGATGAGACCTCACCTAGAGTATGTGGTATGTGTGTGGAGCCTCATCTGAAAAAGGATGTAGCCCCAATAGAAAATGTACTACGGCGAGCATCCAAACAAGTTCCAGCATTAAGCAACATGAGCCATATACATAGGCTGAAGAGACTGAAAATGCCCACAATGCGGTACAGAAGGATGAGAGGAGACATGATTGAGGTCTATAAACTCACCCATGAGATATATGATCCTGAAACTTCTGAGGGGCTGCTGATCTTCGCAGAGAATAGAGGCACAAGAGGCCATAGCTTGAGACTGTCCAAGCACCATATTAGAACGGACATTAGGAAATATATGTTCACAAATAGAGTGGTAGATATTTGGAATAGCTTCACTGGCGACATAGTAAATTGTAAATCTGTCTTCGCATTTGAAGTGACCGTAGATAAATTTTGGGAGCAACAAGCCATTAAATTTGATTTCACGTCCGAATATCGGATGCTGGAAGTCAGGAATGTGGAATATTTTTAATGGAAGAAGATGCGGACATAGAGGCTGAACACAGCCCGAGTCCTCAGAAATATCCTAAGAAGTCTTACTTCATACACATATAGATACAAGTTACTTAGTATGTTCAATTACACTACTGCCTATACCTAATTGTTAATTATTGATGACAAAATGTTTTTTGGATGATCAGCACAGTGATTGTTCCAAACAAGGGGCAGAACGCTATTCTGAATAATATGACACACTTTCGCATGCTAATGCGGTTCTCCTGCAAAGGTTTATTATCTGTTACAAGTTCATATTCTACTGCTCGCATGCTACAGACTCGAGAACCGTGGCTGGACTACATCTCTTCCAAACCAAAGCAGGGGCACAAATCAACCCACACCGTGCTGCGGTGCAAAGGGTTTTCATGAAGGTAGCCCAACCACATATTCCCCTACTATATATATATATATATATATATATATATATATATATATATATATATATATATATATATATATATATATATATATATATATATAGTGTATATTATATATGGTAGGGGGATATGTGGTAGAGGGATGGATGGACGAAAATTCAAAGGCCTGTGGTCAGATGATAGATCATATGACTGCATGTATACATGATCATGTGTGCTTGGTAGACTTGCGATCCAGAATGAAATTTCTTGAGAAAAAATTTAAAAATACATGTAATTTTATGTAATAATTAGGCCTAATGGAAACGTTTATACATTAATAAGATAATTTAAGCGATCGCCAAGAATTTAATTAATAGTGGAATAAAGAAATAAGACGGATATAAAAATCATGATCAACACAATGGCGGTTCTACTAAAGATAGAGCGTATTAAAAATGACTGCTCTAAGAGCGTTCATATTTCGCCCCAAAACTCACCATTTCCGAACTTTATCTATTGCATTGATTACACGCTTTATATCCTCCTTCGCTCTGCTGCGAGTTTCGGCGCGAAGTGACCTAGACAACATGGCTCAAATACGCCTGTTTTGTAATCAAACAGAGGGCAGTTGTATAAGCATACACACTATCGCACGCCAACCAACTGAGACCAATCAACCAGCCCCGAGACGCGCAATGACGTGGATTTGGTCATCTAATTGCTTCTGGAAATATCATCTCGCGTGTTCATTGGACAATTGTTTTCAATGGAGGTAAGTCACCAATGATATTACGAGGCTCTGCTAGAAACATCTTCCCATAAGAGAATCAATAACTAAACGAATGTTTTATGCGAATCGCTCGATGCAAATACCCGGATGTTCACAGCATTACTCAGGCTTGCACGCAAAATCAATACACTGAGAAGAGACTAGTACGAAAGCGGGTATGGAAACAGTGGGTGAGGTGTTGGCGTTAATAGCATACGATTTCTATGGCTGTTACTCGCGAACGACAAAGTCGGGCACGAACTAGACCGTCTCAATCAGCGAGAAATATTATTGGAACTGGAATGGGAGGCTAAGCTTGGGGGGTAAGGTTCTATGTCGTCCAGAGCAAAACCAGAAACGTGTTAGTGAAATTAGTGCAAGAACCAATCGGATATGGACCTGAATTAAGTTTGCTTTGGCGGTATTTTGGCCTATTTCTTAGCTGTACTGTACGTAGCTACTCTAATATGCAGTAACAAAGCTGTAGGCCTAATTCAGTGGCGGATCCAGGAAATTCAGTCATGGGTGGGTGTATCCTGTAGGTGGGTTGTTGCAGTAGCCGATTATAATAGGGGCAGCGGGGACATTTGCCCCGGCCCCAGATCCTGACCAGCCCCCAATTTTTTCTATCAAATTTTTTTTAGTGAATGTATTTTATGCAGTTTCTCTTTTTGCCAACGAGAATAGCTGTCTGGTCATGCTGCCAAGAGAGCTATTTTCGTTTGTAAAGAGAGACACTGCATAAGGTGAATAGAATGATAGGTTAATGCATGTTCACAATCTTAGTATCTGTCTTACACCATATAGATACTCCTTTTTCATTTGACTACTTGATTATCTCCAAGAATGTTCTAAATTACAGGTAAAATAAAACTCAATATTTCCACTCAGAAGTCTGGAAATCGCATCTCAGTCTTTTTTTAAATTCACAAAATTTCTATGGGGAGCAAAGTCACCCCCCCCCCACCCCACCACCACCGAAACCCACCAACCCTCTTTTTGGGAGGTGGGTGGGGGGGGGGGGGGGGGTGGTGGTGGCACACCCCTCCCAGAGTCCATCCAGACCTAACCCAAGGGCCACCCTTTAATAATTTCTGGATCCGCCTCAGAAGATGAACACTGTAATGGAATGGAAATCCCATTACAGACTTACAATGTTCGTCTTATTGTCTATTATATATTGTTCCAGTATTATTCTTTAGTAATGGGTTCCTTTTCGGTCGAGTTTTCTGATGATGAGTGATGACAAACTGTAATGGCGAGTGGTCATTCAGCGTCCCCCAAGCCAGCGTGAAAAACTAGTCATTTTAAGTTATTCTTTGTATGAATGTGTACGATATAACCCAGGGGCGGATCCAGGATTTCAGAAGGGCAGGGGTGCGGGGGGTCCGGGGGGGGGGGGGCACTCCCCCGTGAAATGTTGGGAGGGGCAAGGGCACGTCAGGCGTGGACAGGGCACCCCTCCCGAGGGGGGGGGGGGGTGCGCACCCCCTGCACCCCCCTCTGAATCCGCCCCTGTAACCATATGTTCTTCCCTATAGTAAGGCGAGGATTTGTGTGTAGGTGGGAGGGGTGGGGTTGGGGGTGGTTGGTCTCATTGTCTTATTTGTCCATTATATATTGTTTCAGAATTATTGTTATTAAAGAGTGGGATTTCTGATGTTTTCGGAGTCAGATGGTTCATGATTGTATTTCTGACAGTTTAATATTATTGTTTTTATCTTCTAGATGCCCTCAGAAGGCACCGCCAGCACTTCCAGAGGTAAATATAGCTCTTCAGTTGGCTGTTAAATTATTCTATTTTAGCTAATTAATCAATTATTTTGGTTCATTCAATTTTTTTATCCAGTCCTCTTTTCACAACTGAACGGCTAAAAAAAATTGAGTGAACCAAAAAAAATTAAATGGCTAAAAAGACTAATTTGACAGCCAACTGATCGTATATATTTACCTCTGGAAATGCAGATGTCATCTGCGAGCATCTAGATTTCAAAATTTTCCGTGGGGGGGGGGGGGGGGGGGGACACCCTTTTGGTTTGCCTTTCGCTTCCACCCATTTCCACAAATGGTATTTGCCCCCACCCCCGGCCCTGGCAAGGCTTAATCCGGCACTGGGTGGTTGCTTAATTAAATGAGGAGAGTCTAAGAGGGGAAATCTAAAAATAGAGGCGTGGCTGCTTCGAGAATACTTTTTGCGATCTCGTATCGGAGATCTCGCGAGATGCGAATGAGGGGCTGGGGTGGGGTGGGGTTTTGTGGGTGTTGGGTGCGGATGTCTAGTCTCACCACCCTGATAACATTCCGATATGGGCATGGGTGGGGATGCATATAGGCCTATGGGGTGGATCTGGGTGCGGAATTCCCAGATGTGTCCCACCCATATGGTCATTAAAATTTTAATTTCAATGCAGTATTTACCCAGATTGGGGCCCATATATTGGGTTCCATATAATTAAATCAGCACTTTTGATATAAGTTTCCCACATGGGAGGCTTATGTAACCCTGCATGTCCTAAATTACTTATAGAGACAAAAGACAATATTTGCCCTAAATATTTCCAACTCCTAAATCAATAATCTACCTAAACAAAATTGGCAAGTCTTAATTGAGACATGTATTCAAAAAATTAATGAGAAAATTACACAAGAATTAACGGGATATTATCAATGTCCTAAATAAACCTTTAGAGAAGAGCTGACTGCCTGCAACTATGTAACTGTCTGACTTGCAAGCCACTAGTCCAATATTTCAATGCGCAATAACTCTGGACATGCTAAATATTTTGAAAACTATTTGACTGAAAATTGTTGGTGACTTTTCCAGCAACTTCTAGTCAAATTGTTTTCAAAATATTGAGCGTATCCAGAGTTAAACCAATGAAAAATGGACTCTGCACAAATTTAGTAGACAAGAGAGTTAAACCTTTTCACCCTGAATGTAGAGGAACTTTTGATTACACACATTGGAAGCCCAATATATATATGATGTGTTTGTCAATGCTGTCATTTTGTTTTCTCAGTGGATGCAATAGTGATATGCTTATCAAAATAGACTGTTATTCTAAATATTAAAATTTATTATAGGAATGGATAAATGCATTTGGGAAAACCTGGGCAAGTGTTCGGTCTTGACATCTAAATAATATACTCTTCAATGTAACATGATTTAGATATCAAATTTCGCTTATATAGTTACACTATAATGCCAGTTTTTGCAAGATAATGTTAAAGAAGAGCTAAGTAAACCGGGGCGATAACTCTATTGGATTGCTTGTCACACATATTAAAGAATGGCTATATTTATGTGTTGTGACCGTCTTGACATTTCCGAACCACCCTTTTGGTACGTTTTCCTATTTTCCTGAAAGTGACCCATATATATATATATATATAGTCAAATGAACTAAATATAAGATCTGCTGAATGTCGACGTTTTGGACAATAAGTTGACTGAAGGATATAACTACCTGTTGGCAACAACAATTTTTATTCTAATTGTTTTAATTATTAATGGAGAAGCCAGCTAAAATGCCTTCTGCACTGGTCTTGAGGAAGGATCATATGTATGCTAAGAGATTATTTTTTTTAATTTACCAGTTGAATGACTGCATGATTCCCTAACTGAGCCAGTCATTGCATTGTTAAAGTTTAAAAAAATAGTCTTCTCTTATCGTGCAAATGGACATTTGTTAATGATAAATCTAGTTTTTCTTGGCCATCCTTGGACATTAACGGGTTACAATTTAACAATGTTGATCTCAAGTAAATGTTGGTCTGGAATTGGAATTGACCTTGGAATTGATCAAATGGAATTGGAATTCAACTTGTCTGGGTGGAATTGGAATTGATAAAATGAATGGATGTGGAAACGGAATTGGAATTGATAAAATGGCGGTTCGATCCCCTGACCGGGAGATGGTGATCAACAAATTAAACCTGTCCATAAAATAAATAATACATATACTGCCAGAGCCGTGCTGGAGTACAATAGGCGTAAACACCCTAGGATTGAATCGTGGCAGGTGCATCCACAGATAGTCCCATATGAATCGTCAGTGTGTCAGTATATCAGACATGTGAAAACTGGTCGGCCAATCCTTGACTTTTTAGTCTTGGGGCGGTGGTCCAGTGGAAAGATGTCTGGTTGCTGATGCTATGCGGAGTTGCAGTATGGTGGTTCGACCCCCCCCCCCCCCGACAGGGAGATGGTGATCAACAGATTAAACTAATGGGTGCATGACTTTCGGCTGGTTAGCACATAGAAATTGAAGCCGCACGTTGCCAAAATCGTGGCAGATGCATCGACAGATAGTCCCATATGAATCGTCAGTGTGTCAGTATATCAGACATGTGAAAGCTGGTCGGCCAAACCTTGACTATTAGTCTTGGCGCGGTGGTCCAGTGGAAAGATGTCTGGTTGCTGATGCTATGTGGAGTTGCAGAATGGCGGTTCGATCCCCCAACCGGGAGATGGTGATCAACAAATTAAACGAATGGGTGCATGACTGTCGACTAAGTTAGCACATGGAAATTGAAGCCGCACGTTGCCAGTGCGTTAATAAAATAAAAATACATATTATGGAAGGTCATCAGGGTCATAATTCGGTATTTATTATGCATAATAATTCGATTCATTATGTGTAATAAATCTACCAATCAGAAGGTTAGAATCGTTCCTATTTATTATGTGTAATAATTCGAATTATTATGCATAATAATTCAATTTATTATGTGTAATAAATCAACCAATCATAAGGCTAGAATCGCTCCTATTTATTATGTGTAATAATTTGAATTATATTGCATAATAATTCGATTTATTATGCGTCCTAAATCGACCAATCAGAAGGCTAGAATGGCTATTATTCGTTATTTATTGGTTGATTTAATACACATAGTAATTCGAATTATTATGCATAATAATTCGATTTATTATGCGTAATAAATCAACCAATCAGAAGGCTAGAATGGTTTTTATTGGTTGATTTAATACACATAGTAACTCGAATTATTATGTGTAATAATTCGATTTATTATGCGTAATAAATCAACCATTCAGAAGGTTAAAATGGCTTTTATTCGTTATTGATTGGCTGATTTAATACACATAATAATTCGAATTATTATGCATAGTAATTCGATGTATTATACATAATAAATCAACCAACCAGAAGGCTAGAATTGCGGGTATTCGTTATTGATTTGTTGATTTAATACACATAATAAATCGAATTATTACGCAAAATAAATCAACCAATCAACGCAACACTCGTGCGGCGCCTGCTAGAATTAAAATCTTTTTTCTTTTGCGCTGTATGTTACTGTATGTTTAGTCATTTAAGCGCGTTTCCTGCTCTTGTTGAAATATTATTCGTCAGACTCTAAATTCTGTCCTGTCAGATATTAAACCCTAAAACCCACCCACCTCCACAGTATCATTAATTATTATAATTTCGTTTTTAAGACTAGGGTTAGTTAAACCTGCTCTAAAATACACCGCTCTATAAAAAAAATCCTCTATTGAAATATACCTAAAGGACACAATTTATCCCATGCTAAAGAATCGATGTATTTGACCCTCCATATACTGTACAGCGATCCAGTCTTATTCACGCGTGTCGATAAGCTGTGGTCGTGAACGTTCAAACGAGCTTGCAAACACTTACAGACAAAATATAATCAATGTACACATGCATGCATGCGGCCACATCAGTCTTATTCAAGCGTGTTGATCAGCTGTGGTCGCAATGAATAATCTTGCAAATTTGACCAGTAAATGTTAGCGTTAAATTACGCCACATCAGTCTTATTCAAGCGTGTCGATAAGCTGTGGTCAAACCAGCTTGCAAACACGTAAACAAAATATAATTATGACGCAGGCATGCATGTATAATATAATTAATATATTAGTTAGCGCTAAAATACGCCACATCAGTCTTATTCAAGCGTGTCGATAAGATGTGGTCGTAAACGTTCAAACGAGCTTGCAAACACTTACAGACAAAATGTAATCAATATACACATGCATGCCTGCGTCATGAGCAAAGTATGTTTATAAACATTCGCATTGAATGTTTAGAGTTCATTAGGCCACACCAGTCTTATTCATGCGTGTTGATAAGCTGTGGTCGCAATGAATAATCTTACAAATTCGACCAGTAAACGTTAGCGTTAAACCACGCCACATCAGTCTTATTCAAGCGTGTCGATAAGCTGTGGTCGTAAACGCTCAAACAAGATTGCAAACACTTATAAAAAAAATGTAAGTAACATACTCGTGCATGCCTGTGTCATGAATTGATGACCCAGAGTATGTGAGTACATGCCCCAAAACATCTGTCCATATTGTCTGTTTCCTAAAGCCCCCCCCCCCCCCCCCCCCCGCCCAGGGTACATCAGGTCACAAGACCGCACACACCCACATACCCCACACCCAGCACCTACCCCATTCCCTTCCCCACCCATGCTAGGCCCAGGTTAGGCCCTCCCCACCCCACGCCCAAGCATGAGGAGCAACAAAAAAGCTATGGTCAAGAACAGCACATGCCATCTTCAACATGAGACAACACGCACGCACGCACGCACGCACGCACGCACGCACGCACGCACGCGCGCACGCACGCACGCACGCACGCACGCACGCACGCACGCACGCACGCACGCACGCACTAATGCACGCACGCACTAATGCACGCACGCACTAATGCACGCACGCACGCACGCACGCACGCACGCACGCACGCACGCACGCACGCACGCACGCACGCACGCACGCACGCACGCACGCACGCACGCACGCACGCACGCACGCACGCACGCACGCACGCACGCACGCACGCACGCACGCACGCACGCACGCACGCACGCACGCACGCACGCACGCACGCACGCACGCACGCACGCACGCACGCACGCACGCACGCACGCACGCACGCACGCACGCACGCACTAATGCACAAACAGACGTCACAAGAATTCACCAGAAACCACAAAGGCCAGGCGTGAGTCTAGACCCTAGCATTGGGAACTAGCAAATAAACGCCTTAAATATTACAACACACACACACACGATCATGTTATTTGTCTCAGAAATATGGGTTTTTTTTTAAATTATGCTCATCTAGAAACGTGTATGATACAATTTTTTTTATGAATTCGCCTTATCAATATGATGGCTGCTGCTGCTGTAGGTGGTGGTTGTGGTGGTGGTTGTGATGGATGTTGTGGTGGTGGTGGTGGTGGCGGCGGTAGCAGTGATGCTGTTGTTGGTGGCGGCGATGGTGGTAATCGTGTTGTTTTTGTTGTTGTTGTTGTTGGTGGTGGTGGTGGTGGTTGTGGTGGTGGCAATGTTGCTGCTGCTGCTGCTGGCGGTGGTTGTCGTGGTGTGGTGGTGGTGGTGGTGGTGGTGGTGGTGGTGGTGGTGGTGATCACGGTGGTGGTGGTGGCTGTATTTGGTTGTGGTGGTTGTGGTGGCGATGACGGTCTGATGATGATGACGATGATTTTTTACATGTTGTGGCTGGGCCGTGTCGCTTTATATTACCCTCGCCCCGTGCGGGGAAGAGGCTATTGCGAACAGGTACGCGTGTGTGCGTGAGTGTGTGTGTGTGTGTGCGCGCGTGCGTGCGTGCGTGCGCGCGCGCGGCTCCGAACGCACATGGGTGGAGGCATGATGGTCTGTCATTCCTTCGGTCGTTAGTCTGGTCGGCCGGTCAGTCGATCTTTCGGTCGGTCGGTCGGTCAACCCAGCCAACCAGCCAAACAGTAGATTGGTTAATAGATCAAATGAGATATAATAGTTAGAGCCTAGGATTTTCTTTTGTAAACAGAAGAATTGCTTGATATTTACATCGAACATGCTATGTTGTCCTTTGACAATACGGGGCTGCTGACGTAATTGACATAGTTTATGATATTTGAAAGACTAATATAGGCAATTTTTTTAAATGAGGTTTTGCAGGTGAACATCATACAGGCAAAATATCTTGACAGGTTGAAGTGCGGTCATTTATTTGGAAACAACTGTGTGGTGGCTCTGTAGGTTTTTCTTCATATGAAACTTTCCTAAACAGCTGTTTTGCAACAAGTGCATTTCTTTTACGCAAACAATCGTATGAATTCGTTAGGAAATGGACGAACAGAATACAAATTAAAACAAAAAAACTACAATTGTATATTTTTTAGCTTTTAGAAGAACACACATTTTAACCGTCACATATGTACGTGTGTGAATATGTGTGTCCGGAGCTGTATTTAAAAAAACCACCTCCTGGCCCCATTTGGTTTTGAATTGAGAATTTCCTGACTTTGACACTGATCCGTATAAAAAAAAACCGATCATAATCGGATCAAATTCTGGATCTATTGCTGTTATTGTTGTTGCTTGCATGCCCTTCACCCCTTTGCATAGTGCCCAAGACGGCATTGTCTGATATAGGCAATAGTAATATATATGTCTATGATAACAAATTATTAGGTTTTTCCGATGACGACGTGCGCATCCTATCCTACTTCAACATCTGCGCGGATTTGTAGCATTTGCATCTTTTAATAAAATTACTATTGTCGAGCTATTGGGCTGTCAGATTATTGGGATGTTGGACTAGTGGGTAAAATTGTCGGACTGTTGAGTTGGTTGTCGGACTAGTGGGTAAAATTGTCGGACTATTGGGTTGCCAGACTACTGGGCTGTCGGACTAGTGGGGCGTCTCTGTGTGGACCTAGTGTATGAGGTGCGTGTGTGCGCACTCGCGCGCGTGTGTGTGGGGTGGGGTGCAAGAGGTCAGAAGGCGGGTGGGGTGTCATGGGGTCCGGAGATCCCCGCCGCCCGATATATTTTGAATGTCTAGATGCTCTCAGATAGCATTTCTGGAGGTAAATGTGTATCTTCAGCTGGCTATAGGCCTAAAGCTATCTTATTATTATGACTGCCTGTTAAATATATTTTAAAACGTGCATTTCGCAATCTCAGGGGTGGCAACTGCCTCCCCCCCCCACCCCCCCCCCCCCCGCCCACTCGCAGACTACTGCCCTATTATTATCCCCGCACATTTTGAAACAAGGTCGATAGAATATCGGAAACTGCGGGTTCTAGATTTTTTCGGATACGGCCCAAATTTGTGGAATCCTAGTGTATTGTCGTACACGTTCCTGTGTTAAAATATGAGCTAAATCTGACCATCAGTTTACGAGAGATACACAGATCCAGAATTTGATCCGATCCAGATATGGGTTATTTTATCTGGATTATTGCCAACGTCAGGAAATCCTCTTACATGACAAGTACGTTCGTTGTGTTAAAATTAGGGCAAAATTGGGTGAGTAGGTTTGATTCTCCATGAAATTTCGGTGGACCATATACTCGCCGCTTTGTGCGTGTGTTCGTTGATCCGTCCATCCATTCGCATTCTACAAGTCTGTCCGGGTCATAGTCTCAAGACTTATATGTATGATCATGAAACTTGGTATGTGGATGCATATTACAGAGATATACAGTGCGATCTACTTTTGACCTATCTTTAACGGTTCACTGAACGTTACAGAACATTTTTGTCTGGGCTGGAGTTTTTTTGCATACAGAAACTAAACTTATTGTACTGATGCACTATATGCTGAAGGTGTGCTGCGTATGAAAAGTAGGTCAACGTGACCCTACTTTTCACGGTTTACTGTACATCACAGACAAATGTTTGTGTGGGCTGTAGTTTCAAGAGTTCTTTGGCATACTGGAACTAACCTCAGTGTATGAGTGCATTATACTCTGAAAGTGTATTATGACTATTAGGTATGAAAAGTAGGCCAGTATTTTTCAAAATTCACGGAACATGCTGTTGGCCTACTTTTCATCGTTCACTGAACATTATAGAAAGTTTTGTTCAAGCAGTAGTTCCAAGAGTTTTTGATATACAGTAGTACATGAATGCATTATAGGAGTGTTGTGTATGAAAAGTAATTTAGGCAGACAGACGTATCTACTTTTCAGGGTTCACTGAACATTACAAATAATTTTGGGCCAGGATGTAGCTTCAAGAGGCTTTGTTTTAGAGTAATTCAGGAAGTCAACTTGGTGTATGGATGCATTATATGTTCGAGGTATGTTGTGTTTGAAAAGTAGGTAAGCAAGAGCTGCTTTTGGTGGTTCACTGGGCATTACAGAGAATCTTTGTTCGAGATGTAGTTCCAGAGTTTTGCTTGGCCTATGCATGAACTAAACTTGGTCTAAGGATACATTATATGCCGACTCTGAAGGCGTGAAATTTTTTGATTGAGCAATTTTTTGGCAGCCATCTTGAATTTTCCGGGAAATGCCAGTAAATCGTTTAAAATGCTACTCATTAAATGCTTGGGCAATTTCAACCAGACTTGCCTGGAAGAATACTAGGCTGGTAGTTTTCAAAACTTGTATACAGAATTTTGATTGGCCGATTTTTCTGGCAGCCATGTTGGATTTTCTGAAAATCAGTTAAAATCCAACTTCTTATTAACCGTTTGAACGATTTCAAGATAACTCGGCTGGAAGGACCCTAGAGTCATGTACTTCTGAGCTTGTACACAGAATTTTGATTGGTCAATTTGTTCGGCACCCATCTTTCGATTTTTCCCCCGAAAAATGGCTGGAAATCGTTTAAAACGCTACTCCTCATTAACCTCTTGTTCCAGTGGCCATCTTTCCCCCAAAATCAGGATCAGGCTTCATTGATAACTAAGGGTGATTAAAGTTTGTTCAAGAGAACTTGATCCTTGATAAAACATGGCTGTCACGGACCAATCAAAATTTTGGGCTTGATGGCCATATTTGATTTTTTTATTGGCTGGATGGAACCTACGGTTCAATCTGATTGTGTGGTCAGCGTTCATCATTAATATCCCACTAAATATCGATTATTCTGAATTACCAATTTTGTATTTTATGTCTTGTTACTGCTGAATTGAAAGTATTATGTCTATTCAAATGCTAATGGTTCAAATGCTAATGGTCCAGGTGAGCGTTAAGGCCCTTGGGCCTCTTGTTATGTACACATTCGCTATGCCTTTTTTTCTAACTGGAATGCTGTTGTTTAGAGCACTTAGGGTCCAGTGAATAAGGGGTTAATTCGCCACTCAACTAAATCTTATGTAATGATCAACTTAACCATGCGTTATTGAATCATCGCCACTTGTATTGAGTTTAGACAAACAGAGAACATAACAGAATTCAAAATTACAAAAAAGTATCCATTCATTTTGCTACTGAAAGCAGCTGAAAATGTACTTTAATTATAGCTTCATTCCGATGGTATATCTAACGTGCCATGAACTGCTGCATGAACAAAGTTAAATGTTTAGTTATTTAGTTCACAAATTAATCATCGCATGTCCTCATCTCAGCCATGACAACTCTTACTTACAAAGCACGTGTCACATTTGTTAGCAATCGTCTCAAGTGTAAATGGAATACGACATATCACACTGTACAAACATGGCATCCTCCTCCACCTCCCCATCCGCATTACTAGAGCTACTCGGACCTGATGTTCCTGGTCGATCTTCAGCCTTGCTTGATGAAATGATCTCGTCCTGCTAAGTTCTCATCTAGCGACCCCACCACACCCCACATACACACCCGCCCCTCCCCCTCCCACCACCCACCCCACGCTTTGATTGGTGATGTAGAGGTTGGCCATCTTTTCATCTCTTTGAGTAGATCAATAACATTTGCATCGAGGTCTGTAGTTGTATCATAAGCGTCTTGATATGGGAGGCGTTTCAGGACAGCCACGCTGTCAAATGGCACCAAACACGCTCCTTTTAAAAGTGGATTTGGGGCTCGGTCAACTTAGTGGCGAAGTTACCTCATGGTGGCGAAGTTACACACGCTACGGTAGCGTACCGTCTGGAATAACAGGGAATAATGAGCTTATGAATGGAATAACATGGAATAATGGCCATATGATATGGAATAGCACGGTATGACGAGGCTATGGTATGGAATAACACGGAATAACACGCATATGACATGGAATAACATGGAATAGCGACGCTATGATATGGAATAACAAAGAATAAATGCCAATTATTCCTTGCTATTCGGCTCCAGGGCCGGCTCAATGCATAGGCGAACTATGGAGTGTGGGTGCCTCTCACCACCCAAGCTACATGTTCTTAAAGCAAATAAGAAAATCCACACTTAGGACAAGAGCCACATTTCGTTCTAGAAATGCAGGAAATGCCCTCTCAGAGCATCTGGATTTCAAAATTTTCCAGGGAGGCCCCCCCCCCCCGATCCTGCTTAAAGGGTGGCCCTTTGCCTTTGCCTAGAGCGCCAGAAACCCTAGGGCCGGGCCGGCCCTGCCCCGCCCCCCCCCCCCCCCATTCCATATTTTTTGGCTGATTATTTCATGTTATCCATTTCAAATGGTGGTTAGGTCATATTCCATGTCATTCCACATCATAGGCTCGTTATTCCATGTTATTCCATTTCAAATGACAGTTATTCCATATCATAGGCACGATATTTTCCATGTTTTCCACATCACGTAATTTAATGATTTTCCAGTTCAAGTTGCTGTTATACCAGGGTATTCCATCTCATAGGCTTGCTAGTCCATGCTAGTCATATCAATTGGCAGTTCTTCTGTGTTATTCCATATCATTTGACCATTATCCAATGTTATTCCATATCAAATGGCAGTTATTCCATAGCAATAGCCGTTATTCCCTGTTATTCCATGCTATAGGCTCGTTATTCCATGTTATTCTTATCAAATGACCGTTATTTCATGTTATTCCTTATCAAATTGCCGTTATTCTGTGTTATTCCATGTCGCATTGCTGTTATTCTGTTTTATTCCATGTCATAGGCTCGTTATTATGTGGTATTCTATATCATATGGCAGATGTTGTGTTTTTCTTTATCATATGGCAGTTTTTCCGTTTTATTCTTTACCATATGCCAGGTGCTGCATGATATTCCATATCGTATGGCTCATGGTGTATTATTCGTAATGCGTTATTCGTTATTCATTATTATTCTAGGGACACCGAGCCACATTGAATAAGTGAGTTTTTTTAATACATGCTCGAAGCACGTGCACACGCGCTCAGATACACTGCGTGACAGAGGCAGATGTATGCATGCATATACGCACGCTCGCACGTATGCACGCAAGTAGTAATGTGGGTGTCTAGACGCTAATGTTCTAGAACAAAAGAATTCTTGGAGAACAATGGCGTCCAGCAGCCCAGAGGGGTAGAACAATAGCGTCCAGCCACCAAGGGGTATGAGAACAATGGCGACCAGCGGCACACGGTAGAGAGATTTGAGAACAATGACGATCATGCGCACACACTTGAGAATCTATATTTAGTATATGTTAATCATGGGAAAACCCCGTTGTAGGTAGTAAGATTCTTCAAATTTATTGTTGAAAATTTTAACCCCTAAAAGTTGGTATTTTACGTTTAAAATTAGCGGCGTGCGGCC
This sequence comes from Chaetoderma sp. LZ-2023a, assembly GCA_034401795.1. Classification (NCBI taxonomy): domain Eukaryota; kingdom Metazoa; phylum Mollusca; class Caudofoveata; order Chaetodermatida; family Chaetodermatidae; genus Chaetoderma; species Chaetoderma sp. LZ-2023a. The sequence continues at coordinate 117,911 of JAVVLW010001158.1, forward strand.
CCCCCCCCCCCTCCGGCCCCCTTCCATGGTACTGTGGTATGTAAGTTAAAAATAATAGAGTTTAAGAGGTGTTCTGATAATAGGAGGTAAACTAGGGTTTAAGAGGTGGTCTGATAAGGGAGGTCTATGAGGAAGGTGAGGAGTAGAAGGCTGATGAGGATAGTATTCTTGCTCAGTAGAAGTTGCTGGTTGGTTTTGATGGTGATGCTAGTGTACTTGTTTACAAGGCAATGCTCTATTTTTCTGCCTGCGTCATTATTAAAATTCATTAATTGAAATATTTATCAGTAGATCCCTTGAATGACTGTGTCCCGTACGAATATTTTGAAAATGATTTGTCTTAACACGATCAAATCGTTTCCTAAATATTTAGCTGTAACACCATCCAATTACTTTGTCTGGTGCGAAATCTCGATCTGTTTAAGCCACTAAATTTTATTAGTAAACTATGTACATGCTGAATATTTTGAAAAAAACCTTTGACTGGCGGCTTAACCATCTGAAATTTACAGAGTGAACATGGTGAGGCCATATGCTGTGGGCCGGGGATGTAGGACCTGGTTCTAGTGCTATCTGTTCAGCATTATCCCTGTAATGGTGAGGATTGGTAGATTGACATCTTTCAAGACATATTACTACAGACGCAATTGTTGCCAATCATTAAGAAAATTTTAATTTTTTCTCACAATATGCAAATTTACACTTTAGAGATCAAAAGAAGGCAGATTTTAAAATTTACAACAGATGGCTGGCTTGATTATGGAGCCAATCATCTCAAGATCAAAACAAATGCTGGTTTTGGACAAGTTGGCATTTAAAGTGTCAAAACCTACTCACTTTGTTATATATACATATGTTATACTATGTTAGGAGACAAAACTATGTTGATAAAATTATAAAATAATTGAAAAGAAATTGGGAATTAGTCATTCTTGGGGCAAAGTAATTTCAATTAGCAATTCCAATTCTTAAAAATTTACCAATTTATACAATGAGGTTATTGAATTAGTACAACTTCCAATTACCACCAGTGCTGGTCATTGTTAAATTGAATCTGCTATCTAGAGCCTATAAATCTCCCTGTATGGGCGGGAGTTACACCCCTGTCTGCCTGGAACTTGCTTCCCCACATCTAATTTTCAGCATTTCGTGAGTGAATGGTACATGTCTAGATATTCATACACCACAGGTATACTCCACTCCTCTTTAAAATTCAAATTGGTTTCTATGTTTGGAAAGATGTGGGGGCCATATGTTCAGCAATGTTTTAATATGGAGTGAGTGATTCAACACTGGCAATGCTACCTAATTTCTCTGAACCAATTCATGACATGACACATGCAGATGCACACCTGTAATTATCAAATGCTAAAACATTTTGTAGAACTTACACTGTTTGCATACACTGAGATAAACATTGATTGTTCTTTCTATACTATCTACTTTATCAAGCATAAGCCATCAGTCACCCATATTCTAAATGATGTAATTATTTAAATAATTAATTTTGCTATTAGCTGGAGATTGTTAATGCAGAATGTGAAGTGGAAGTAAGGCTCTACATGGGTGGTTCTCAGTTATTTTAACTACATACACACAATTTATGCAATAACAGTTGGTATCATGTCTTGAGGCCCAATAAAATAATAACCCAATTACATGCCCCTAGAAATTGAGGTAGGTAAATGTAGAGAATTATCTTTCATGGTGACGGTTAGGGTTTCATTTACTATGTTTTTGCTAAACATAGCAAAATAAAGCTAGGAAAATAATAAAACTATGAAAATTCAATAAATTTTACAATCAGTCCAGTCTTTTTATGTAGAAATATAAACATTGCAATATTTTTGGAAGCAGGTAAATTGTATCCATTGTTGCAGGTACATGTAGGTAATGAATCCTAGACATCCATATACTTTTAGACATCCATATACTTTTAACCCTCAAGGGCATGTAGCTATTCATTAACCTTTTCACCGCTGAATTCCCCATGTCTTATTTTCAATGCTACAATACAGGAAAACTATTGAATATTTTGAAATTAATTGGACTGGCAGTTGTTGCTGGCAATGGCTTCCAGTCAAATTAATTTCGGAATATTCAACAGAATAAGTTTTATATCATAAAGAATATACTTTTTCATTTGTCTGTGAAATGGTTAACTAAATATACAATTAAACATGATCAACATGTATTCAAAGTTAGTTAAGATTATTTTCTTTTATGCATATAGTAACCGTGACTTCCTCTTACAATCAGTGGTGCTGCCATTAGCTGGCCAATTGTCTACCACCAGAAACCCATCTCATCTGCACTTCTAAATAAGCTCCTGCATGTCAAAATTTGTCATACCCAGCTGGTTATTATACAATATCTCCTGTGAGCTAGGGATAATTTAACTGACTTAAACAAATGACAACACTGCTGAATATTTTCACATGAGTAAACTTAGACTAACACCCATCTGTTATCAGCGCCCCCCCCCCACAACACCCACACCTCAACCAAACATGTACACAGTTATTGGCTCTCAATCGTCTAGAGGTATAATTTATCACCATTCATACCATCATTAGTATAGTTATTTGAGCATGAACAGCACACATGTTGCCATTCACACACACAATGACTGAATGAGCAAGCCATTTGATTCACGAATACTGGTTCCAACATGGTATGAAAGCAGGATATAAATCATTGCCCTCAATATCGTAAAGTGGAAATTGAATATATTTCGCCAAACAATTATTATTTAGAGGATTAATGCGATCATATCGTTGACGTTATTCCCATAGTGCGTCCTGACTCCAGCCTAATTTTTCCTAATTTTTTCTAGCGCCACTGTTATTAACATTTTACATGACCCAATTTTGATAATGAAATTTCCAGATACAGGCCTAACTGACGAACCATACAATATCATAGGCAGCACAACAGAAATCACGTGCCTTGTCAGAGTTTAATTCTACTGCTGCACGAGCTGCATGATTGGTTGATTTATTATGCATATTAAATCAACCAATCAATAACGAATAAACACCATTCTAACCTTCTGTTTGGTTGATTTATTACGCATAATAAATCAAATTATTATGCATAATAATTCGAATTATTATGTGTATTAAATCAACCAATCAATAACGAATAAATGGCATTCTAGCCTTCTGATTGGTTGATTTATTACGCATAATGAATCGAATTATTATGTGTATTAAATCAACCAATCAGTATCAATTCGAATTTTTATGTATAATAAATAGGAACAATTCTAGCCTTCTGATTGGTTGATTTATTACACATAATAAATCGAATTATTAAGCTTTCTGATTGGTTCAATTATTACACATAATGATTTGAATTATTATGCATAAAAAATACCGAATTGTGACCCTGATGGCCTTCCATAATAAATAAATAAATATATATATATATATATATATATATATATATATATATATATATATATATATATATATATATATATATATATATATATATATACACACACACACACACACACACACACACACACACACACACACACACCCACCCACCCACCCACCCACCCGCCCGCCCGCCCGCCCGCCCGCCCGCCCGCCCGCCCGCCCGCCCGCCCGCCCGCCCGCACGCACACACGCACGCACGCACGCACGCACATATATATTGGGCTTCCAAGGTGTGTAATTAAAAGTTCATCTACATTCAGAGTGAAATATTTTAACTCTGCCTACTGAATTTGTGCAGACTCCATTGTCCATTGATTTAACTCTGGATATGCTGAATATTTTGAAAACAATTTGACTAAAAGTTGCTGGTGGCTAAGTCACCAACAATTTTCAGTCAAATTGTTTTCAAAATATTAAACATGTCCAGAGTTATTGCCCATTGATATATTTGACTGGTGGCTTGCAACAGTCAGACAGTTACATAGTTACAGGCAGTCAGCTCTTCTCTAAGACTTTATTTAGGACATTGATAATATCCCGTTAATTCTTGTGCAATATACTCATTAATTTTTTTAATATATGGCTCAAAACTTGCCAATTCTGTTTGGGTAGATTATTGATTTAGGCAGTCGAAATATTTAGGGCAAATGTTGTCTTGTCTCTATAAGTGATTTAGGACATGCAGGGTCCCATAAGCCTCCCATGTGGGAAAATTATGGGGCCCGTCTGGGTAAATTCTGCATTTAAATATATATTTTAATAACCATATGGGGCCCATCTGGCCATTTCCAACACCAGATCCACCACATATATGCATTCCCCACCCCTCCCCCATATGGGAATGTTATCAGGTTTGTGAGACTAGGCAGCCCCTCTTAGACTCTCCTCATTTAATTAAGCAACCACCCACTACAGGCTACACCCACCCATGTTACTATGTTACTGAATATTAGAGTAGATACGTACAGTACACCTAAGAAATAACCCAAAATGCCTGCAAAGCAAACTTATTTCAGGTCCCTATCCAATTGGTTCTTGCACTAATTTCACTACCATGTTACCTTTGTTGCTCTGGATGGCATGGTACCTCACCCCAAGTGTTAGCCTCCCTTCCCAGTTCCTATAATATTGCTTGCTGATAGAGATGGTCTAGTTCATGCCCGACTTTGCCGTTCGTGAGCAACCGCCATAGAAATCGTATTATATTAACGGTAACACTGTTTCCAAATCTGCTTTCATACGAGTCTCTTCACGCTGTATTAATTTTGTGTGCAAGCCTGAGTAATGCTGTGAACATCTGGGTATTTGCATTGAGCGTTGTACATAAAAACATTCATATAGTTATTGATTCTCTTATCGGAAGATATTTCTAGCAGAGCCTCGCAATATCATTGGTGACTTACATCCATTGAAAACACTTGTCCAATGAACATGCGAGATCATATGTCCAGAAGAAATTAGATGACCAAATCTACATCAATGTGTGGTCTGGGCTGGTTGATTGGTCCCAGTTGGTTGGTGTGCACGAGTGTGTATGCTTATACACCTGCCCTCTATTTGATTACAAAACAGGTGTATTTGAGCCATGTTGTCTACGTCACTTCACGCCGAAACTCGCAGCAGAGCGAAGGAGGATATAAAACATGTAATCAATGTAATAGATAAAGTTAGGAAATTGTGAGTTTTGGGGCGAAATATGAAAGCGCTTAGAGCAGTCATTTTTCTTGCGCTCTATCTTTAGTAGAGCCACCATTGTGTTGTTCATGATTTTTGTATCCGTCTTATTTCTTTATTCCACTATTAATTAAATTCTTGATGGAGTGATCACATAAATTATCTCATTTAATATATAAACTTAGTCATTAATTATTACAAAAAATTGCATATATTTCTAAATTTTTGTTCTCAACAAATTTCATTCTGGATCTCAAATTCTACCAAGCATACATGCAGGCATATCTATCATCTGACAAACCGCAACAGAGCATAACCTTAGTAGAGGAACCGCATTAGTGTAGCCACCAGGTGTACTCGTTGCTCCTCTGAATGATGTCGCTGGCTAGCTAGTCTCGGGGATTGGGAGTGGATGCCATGCATCTCTGGTCTCCACAAAGACCGACCTCCAGAGCCCTGGAATGATCACCTTCCAGTGGGCTCATGTAGCCATTGCCGCAGAAATTGAACATCACCATTTCGTCACGGCTGTTCATATTACCAGTGTGTTTTCCTGTCTTTCCATCGATGAGGGGGTAATGAAACAATTCACGAAGAAGAAGAAAAAGAGTGAAACAATGGTACTCGTTTGCTACTTTATAAGAAGGCGTACATAAAAACAAAAATAGTATGCGGTTCCATATCTCGCCAGAGGTACCTAACTGATCTATTCATATATAGAGTGTATTGTGGAAGGTATTATGGTACAGGGACATAGCCACATGGACATCCCAACACGAAGGGATGGACATAGAGACACATGCACACATGGTTGCATCTGTATCAACAACGCACATGCGACGACATGACTACAGAATACGCTGCATGATGGACACACCCAGTGACACGTGACAAACTAGAACAGACGGGCCACAAGCCTTATGGCAATAAATGGACAAATATATGCATAGACTATTAATCGACATGCCCACAATGGAACAATCAGTTATTGGTCGGAATGGACACGTACAGAGTAAAACTCGTGTAATTCAATGTAACCATGTTATAATATGCTGATGGGGTACGCGCTGGTCCGTCCTACTGCCCCGCTCCATTGCACTGCATGTCCAAGATGCGTGGGAGGTCTGGTTATCTGTGGTTCTCGGGGTTACTGATCCTGTATCGCGACTCCGAAAAGTACAAAGACCGACTTCTAGAGCCGGTGAAATGATAACGTTCCTGTGGGGCCGTGCGACCATTGCCGCCGAGATTGAACCTCACCGTCTCATCCCAACTATTTGTATCACCGGTATGATAGTCCATAACTCAATTTAGGAGCCTAGACATGAAAATTAAAAATAAACTATACAAATAATGGTACTCGTTTGTTAGCACGAGAAATTATACAGTGCATAGAACTAAGTTGGTGTCTTGTTAATGTGGATTCGTCAGAGGTACCTCACCAATCCTTATATATCCATATTGATGATGGTGGGAATAAGTGATGCAGATATAAATGTTTCTGTTTAGTATTTACTAGCGTACTGCGTTCCAAAGTTTTCTACAATTAAACAAAACATATTAACTGGATGACTATTAGGTACGTAAGTAACTATACTATTGTACATCTAATTATTATTTCCGTATTTGGCACCGATGACTAATAGGTGCCTTCCCGGTCTTAGGACCGCAATTTATAATTTCTTTATTACTGTTCATATTATCCTTATTTACTGTAGGTGCTTTAACTAACCGCACCATTTAGGTCTTTCAAACAGATACTTACTACCTCATTAATTCTTATATAAATTGTCATTGTTCATTGCATCGGTGAGTTATATATATATCGATACCAAATACGGAAATAATAGTTAGATGTACAATAGTATAGTTACTTAAGTACCTAATAGTCATTGGTACGGAACAGGCTACTTACATATTCATAGCGCAAGTCCACACGTTCTCTGGAGCTGGAGAGACTTCCGCAGGCGATTCCCGCAGCTGGTTTCCGCAGGTTGGCTACACAAGCTGACAAACACTGGATGCGTCCATTGTTCTTCACCACTATTTTTCTTCACAACTATTTCAATGTGGTATGGCAAATCTGGTGATATATCACGAACACACTGTTCTTACATACTAAATATAGATGGTACTACTGCCAAAAGGCTACACCGCAGTGAAGGACCCTCTGGTGGTCGTGGAATGGGAAACCTTTTAGATTGTATTTTTGCCCATGTTGATCCTCCAGGAATGTCTAAAAACTACTTGCGCTGCAGAGCGCGGGTGTCCTGAGGTGAACCTGACTGAAATAAGCTGCGTTGGTGTAGATTTGAGAACGAGAGCTCTATGCAGTAAACAGAATGAGATTGCTCCCACTCGGATGGAAACCGCCTCTCTTCTGCTGTTTTAGATTTTCAGAGCTCCTTTTATACTAAATGGTGACATAGCACCAGCAAGACTCCGCCAATCAGTGCGCGCATTGTATGCGAGGTATGGTAGCCTATCAAATAGTTCCTGGCCTTCACCCTACCAAGCATGTGCGCTATCGATGTCTTAGATGGAGCTCAAAATAGTGCATTTCTATTTCATGATATCTCCGCCAGGTCTGAACCGATTTCAATTCTGTTTAAAGTTTTAAATTCCCCATCCAATTCTGGTATGGATTCATACCAAGAATATGGGGAAACCATCAGGTATTACGGAATCACCGTAATACAGGTAAGGTATATACATAAGCTGCCAGTCTCCACACGCTAACGCATGTATGTTGACTATCTCTCACGGCCGTGCATGCGCATCGGGCGATCGCGAGCTCACAGCTCTCTCTCTCTCTCTCTCTCTCTCTCTCTCTCTCTCTCTCTCTCTCTCTCACGTGGCTATACACACGTGCCTTAGGCTACGCAGAAGGGCGAGCTTGGAGCGTCCCAGACCGGGCCATTCTGTACCCAGACAGACTGGGCAAGTTCGCGCTATACCAGCATGCGTAAGTGCATCCTATTATTCAGAATAACGTTCTGCCCTTGTTTGGAACAATCGCTGTGCTGATCATCCCAAAAACATTTCTTTGTCACCAATAATTAAAAATTAGGTAGAGGCAGTAGCAGAATTTGGCATACTAAGTAGCTTGTATCTACGTGTATGAAGTAAGTAAGTTAAGCGTCTAACTAGCTGCGAAACGTAGCCCCACACTATTCTGCTTACGACGTTACGCTAAGCCTGGGGCTACGATGCCAACTGTACACAAAAACTTAAATTAAATCGGATTTTCCTCTCACTTCTTAGTTTTGCACTTACATCGCTGGGTGGGATGGGATCAAAAGATCAAGAAATTCATTATAATGCAACTCCTCGAAACCATTGGATGGAATTCAACCAAATTTAGTATGTGAGTTACCCATATCAATGTGGAATGAATTAGCACATTTACATTTGCCCCCCCCCCCCCGACCCCCGACGAGTGTGTGTGTGTGTGTGTGTGTGTGTGTGTGGTGGTGGTGGTGGTGGTGGTGTGTGTGTGTGGTTATGGATGGGGTCAAAAGGTCATGCAACTGTTTGTAATCCAACTCCTCTGACACTGTTGAACGAAATATAACCAAATTTGGCATGTCAATTACCCATATGATTGTGGAGTGTAAATTGACATTTACGTGGGGATTTGCCATGACGCATCATCGGCCGAGCAAATCTAGTTTTAAAATGTTAGTGAGATAATTTTATGGTGATAGGTGAAAGTAAGGGAAAAGCATTAAAAAGAAATAAAACAAGTCGTGTGGACAGAAAGATCTAATTGCATATTTGGACGTTTCCCGGTTATCCTGATCATTTGAGCTACGTAATTGTGGGGACATAGTAGTATCCCCACAATTCAAGCATTTCCCCAGAATCTGATTTATAATATTGATCGAGGCATGTGTAAGGTAGTTACATCTGTAGATGTGAATGATAATGCAATAAGAAGTTTATAGAAATCCAATTGTGTATATCAAGTTCAAGTTCAAGTTCAATATTATTTATTTCACGGTTTATGTACATTTAAACAGATACTACAGGCAGTCCAATAAAGGCAATGCCTATAAAATGATGGACCCCTTACAAATATATATCACACAACATTACAAACAAGAGACACACAAAGAGGACAACAATAACAAGCATTCACATAACTTACAGAACATAAAAATACATATGAAAAATGCTCCCGAACAATCGGGAGATACAAAATTGCTTTAGGTGCGGTGGGTTGGGTTGCTGCTGCCGGCTACGGGAGAGAAACTTCCTGAGACAGAAGTAATATGCTTAATGCCTGTCTCGCTGATAGTAGCTGCATACAGTCCAACCTACTCGGCCCCTGGCCGAGGATGCTCCTGAGTTCTGGATTTCATCTCCTTTTATACTACTCGTGACGTCATAGGCGCAGGCTTCAACCAATCATCGGTCGAGCAATAGCCAATCAGCGCGTAGCTAATAATGATGCAGTCGAATGTTCTAGAACATTCTAGAATTTCTGCGTACACACGGTTACGACGTCACGGCAATATTTTGAAGATAATCAAAGGGGTTTTCCGTGGATAACTCAGCCATTTCTTAACCGATTTTGAAATGGTTTACAGATTCGGAAAGCCGATCGAATTCTGGTGTGATTGATGCCAGATTCGGCGGGAACAAACAATTATAAAGAATTACAATGTACATACTCTGTACACTAAAAGCGGCATCCTATCGTGGTTGTAAAATATGCGCACTGTCAAAAACAGATGCGCGCTACAGGCTTTAATGAACTTAGTCGTTTTTACGACGCGATCTCTCCCGTAGGCTCATATACGCTTATAGCTCTACCCAGGGGGCGTGTTCAGGGAACGAATCCAGGACGGGCGGCGCGTACCCAGCTTAGCTGGTACAGCCAGCACCCGACTGGTCGATCCGAACTACAGAAGTCATCATCACCACCACCGCACAGCAGACCAGCACACCAACATACACGCGCAGCACCATCCTTCCAATAGATACTGCCATTAGAAAGACTACTACGCCCGACAGACCATATTCGGGAAAACGCAGAATAGCCCATGAGCCTGGGATTCGAGCGATTCCCAGAACGTCCACGAGTAAGTTAATCAAGGCTGTGAAAATAAGAAAGTTATCCGCAAACACTGCAGCAGCGCCAATGCACAGCATCATTGCATCAGTTAGCCACCTGACAGTCAGCACCACAACCGCCACCACAACAGTGATGTCAGGAGTCTCGGAACCAACACCAGTCAGAAATACACCCGTCATCGTCACCAGCACCACTAGTGCATCCTAAATACATCAGCAGCTTCATCCAACTTAAGTCCTACCAACCTAGGCAACATAGATAATGAGATTTCGGCATCGGAGGACCACCCACCACAACCGTCCAGTACGAGTCGTGGAACCCAGACTCGCTTGGGAAATTTCTTCGCGGACATTTGTGGACATTATTGTCGTGGATGCAGCAATGTGTGTGAATATGAATGCGGAAAATGGAACCACTAATATTTTATTATTTTTGAAATATTTTTCTTATTATATACTATATATTTTATAATTGAGACCCTGTCCCTTGGCTGACTACGGTCACCCTACACAGCTACGCAAAATTCTTACATAGCTGTGTCTCACAAAAATAATCGCTGCAGATGCCTGTGTTGTAAACACGTCGTGTGCGACGTAAGTACATAACACACCATAGCGAATATGTCTTTACTCCCATCATGCTGTCCCAGCTATTGCTGGGGCTGCCTGATCAACTTTCTTTTTTACTTTATTAAAATACTTTTTTTCTTATTATTTCTCTTCTCGCGTCAGTACGTTGAGATGGATTGTGGATAGTGAGAGCTATCCGTGTGGCCCCGCCAAAACGGGCCACACTGTATGCATCCCTTAATATATCCGGAACGCATACGTAATTACACATAAACTGTGATATTCATATTGTATTACTGTATGTTTTAATCAAAGCTAAATGTATACCTCCCCCCCCCCCCCCCCCCCCCAAATTCTTTCACACCTCTGCGTGCACTTCTCTGATAACTACGCGTCTTGGAGGTGGTGGTGTAGCACGGATCGACCGGACATGTATGAACCATCCCAGCTAAGCTGGGTATGGGATGACCGCTCCGGGTACGTTCCAAGCATGCCCCCATGAGTAGGATAGTATGCATGTATAAAGCCCTATGAGAGAGGTTTTGTTAAAATGGCTAAGTCCGTAAGAACGTGTAGCATGCATGCGCGAGCGTCAGCGCTTCCCTGACAACACATTGGGAGATGGTGAATGCTTATAGTGTACTGAGTTGGTACTAGTGATTTCTTCAAATCGCACTATTCTCGTCGTTCTTGGTAGCAATCAAGACTGAAATGAAACGAGGATTTCAGAACTTTTTACCTTTTTAAAATCAGGCCGAGTTATCATTAAATGGCTCACTTAAATTATTTTCAAAATATTGTTTTGACGTCGTAATCGCGTGTATGTATTAAATGAATGGGGAATGATCGCCACGTCACCATTTCTAGCTGCACGCTGATTGGCTACTGCTCGCCCTCTGGTTGGCTGAATCGTCCTACCTCTGACGTCACAAGTGGTATAAAAGGAGCCAGAAATCGAGAATCGAAAGCACTTCGGCGTGGAAGCCGACACAGTCAGCAAGACTGCTGGACCAGCGCAGTGCAAGACGTGGGAGAACTGCTAACTGACTGTGGTACCTACACCACAGCAGTGCCATTCGGAATTGAGATCTCCTGCACCGGTGAACAGTCTCAGACATCCGTGATAGCAATTTTGGAAGCTCCCGGATAGCCATCTGAGGCAAAATAAATTAATGTAAAAACTCCCTTTTTCCGGAACACTCAAAGAGGAGTTTCCTGCAGCCCTCCTTGTTAATGGGCAACTTTCAACCCACCGTCAGCAGACGGAAACTTTATAACACTGTGTAAATTTGTGTATCAGTTATTCTGACTATCTAATGGACATCTTACCATAACTGTTCTTCTTCACTGTCTTGAGAGTGGGCCGCATCAACAGTCTGCTTGCGGAAATCTTCCCTGCATTCAGAATCGTGCCATCTCGTGCTACTCGACTGTAGCGTATCCATTTCCGTGATTTATGAACTCTTACTGTACCGATGACCAATAGGTACTCAAGTAACTATACTATTGTAGACTTCATTATTTCCTTACTAGGTACTGATGACTAATAGGTACCTACCCGGTCTTAAAGAACACATTTTTATACTTTCTGTTCCATACTGTGTATATTAGCTTTATTTCCGTGTGCTTACAACTAACAAGCAGCGCACGTCTTATGACCTGATATACTGTCAACACTTTATTAGTTAGTTATGTATAAGGCAAGTAGCCATCCTAGTTATTCTGTTTTGTTTCTATATAAAAACTCTAGGACGCAGTACACTAGGTAATACAATTACAATAATATTACAACATTATATCCGCATCAGTACTACCCCTAGCATCAATCTTACACTGAGGTCACTGAACATGCTCACCATGCTCGAACCTGACATGTGACCGACTAAACCTGGCTAGTCTAGCTCGATAGGATAGGTTTAAAGTAGTTAGGGACAATCTCTCCATAAGCGACACATCGTGTAGGCCTCTTTTCCGGCTGTTGTGGGTATGGAACACCACACACCGGCTTGATAATATAAAATTGGACTATTACCTTGGGGCCTCTTATTAATATCGAGTGATTGTCTCATTCTGCGCTCCTCCATTCGCAAGGTTTAATAATTGTCTGGACTCCAAATCGACATGTTGGCAGGATCCGACTCTGGGAAACTATTGGCCTTTCCGAGGGGTGATAACTAAAGTGTCGATTTGCATACACTTCCCCCCCCACCCCCTCCGTATCTTCGGATACCAGTTAGTTTAGCTTGTGATCTGTAAATTGTCCTATTGATGTTATATGTGGTTGTGGTGCAATGGTGACCGGATCGTCATGTGATTCAGGAGCTGTCACTCCATAACATGTATGCACTCTGTCTTTCTGAGGAGGATGCTATGCGGGGTGACCTTCGGGAAGCTGGGTATCTTCGCCAGTTAGATATATGTGTCTAAAGATAGGTAGGAATCCATGCCACTTGCGGCCAAAGCTTGGAAGCGTATCTAATAACTAGATGGTAGGTAGAACTTAGTGGAAGGCCCGCATAAATAGAGCGGCAACTACCAATGCAGTATCTTTGGACCTACATAAGATGGTGACCTGTGAATTCTTCGGATATAATCCGACCCATCTTCACGTAAACCAGCATGCATAACATTAATTATGGCTTCACTAGGATTGACCACTGCACTTAGCTTTTTGTTTGAACAAAAGAGTGGCCTTTTTTGCCAGCTCTTTTCCTCTGCTTCAGTGTTGAAGGCATTTTCCTGTGACAGAGGCCAGTACGAGGCACTTTCCTCTTGCAACAATAATATTTTGTGTGTGTTATGGGCATAATTGTTTTTTATTAAACTATTCAAGTAGCCTCGTTGCATTGTCCCTTGCGGGGATACCTCTGCGGATTTACGAATCTGTGTGGTACCTTTGGTACCAGGTTGGCTCTATGTACTGTATTATTTTTGCTCATATACTATCAAACGAATAGCATTGTTTGTATAGGCTATTACTTTTAATTATATCATCATGTCCAGACTTTTAAACTAGTTAATGGACCGACATACAGGTGACATGAACAGTTGGGATGAGACCGTGAGGTTCAATCTCGGCGGCAATGGTCACATGGCCCCACTGGAAAGTGAACATTCCACCGGCTCTAGAAGCCGGTTTATGTACCTTCCAGAGAGTCGCAAAACGGGATCCGTAATCCCGAGAACTGTAGCTAACCAGCCCTCCCATGCATCCTGTACATGCAGTGCAATGGAGTGGAGCAACATCATAGACCAGCGCGTACCCCTGTGAGCTACATTGTAGGCGACACACAGCAGCTAATGTGGGGAACACTCATCTGCACCACAGTATTTCCACAAATCAATGTTAACCCTTGCCAGTCTGATGTCAGAATTTTAAACTTCAAGCTAAATTAAGTGATGAACTAGGTTCATTTTTCAGCAAATTTGGTGGATGCTGTTGCTGTCATAGACAGCAACATCATCAACCGAATTGTTGGAAATTGTACACCAGTTTCTTTGTTATTGACACGGCAAAAGATATTATATTGACATCAGAGTGGTAAGGGTCAAAGTCTAAATCCTAATGGTTTCGAGGAGACTTAATTAAGCAACAACAGTCAAATCATTCAAGAACAAACTAGAAACCGACTTCAAAGAAAGAACTTTTGAATTAGACTGAACAAGCCATACTACAACAAAAAACTATGAGGCAATAACAAGCCAATAGTGTATCCCTCGTAAAATGATGATAATAATGATGATGGTGAGATCTATAATCAGCGATCAGTATATAGCCTAAAGAACATAGTAATGCTATGGTAAGTGTGGATGTAACTTTTTTGCTAACGGAGTGGTACCACAGTAGAATGAATTCACTGCCAGCCACAATAGTCGAAGCAACAACAGTCGAATCACTCAAGAACACACTAGATATCCACTTCAAAGAAAGAACATTTGAATTTAACTGAAGAGGCCATACATATACCAGCCCATCACAAGGCCATACTGCAATTCTTCCAATACACTGGACTGATCTTGGAGTAGCCTGTGTATAGACAAGAACATGCTCGGTAGCGATTCCAATGACAAGTAAATACATCTCTGGATCCACGTCCGCACTTTGTTGTTACATGAAGAGACACTAATGTAGAGGAGGAGAGTCGGATAGCGATGAACACAGAAAATGAAAACAACAGCAACAAGTCCAACCACTGCCTCCACAATTCAGCATGCAAACAAATGCTAGGCACAGCAGTGTGTAACCATGAGTGTAGGCAGCACACCGCAGCTGACGCGGGGAACACCTACCTGCACCATAGAATTTCCACAAAACAAAGCTAAAGTCTTAAATCTAATGTCACCAATATACTGAAGGTTTTGAGGAGACCTACTTAAGCGACAACAGTCAAATCATTCAAGAACACACTGGATAAGTCTACTTCAGAGAAAGACTTTTTTAATTGGGCTGAGAAAGCCATACTATAACAAATAACACTGAGGCAATATCAGGCCAATGGCTTATGCCTCTTAAACGCCTCGTAAAATGATGATGATGATGATGATGACGGTGATGACGATGAGGATGATGTGATGATGATGATGGTGGTGATGTTTTAGCTACCGGTAAACAATACAAGCTACACATTTAAAAAATCTGTCTGTCCAAAATGTATTGACCATAATAAATAATCTTTGACGAAAATAAATACAGCAATTCTACTAAATATCGATTTGATTCCATCTGCCTAATTAAATAATTGTTAATACAAGCGAAAAATGATTTTGAATAGCCGAAATTTAAAAAAAAAGGTGCCTAACACTCGCCCCTTTCTATATGAAACTAACTCTATGCCTACTGCTAATTTATGAATCTGTCATCTTAGCGCACTATGTCACCCATTGTGTTTATGCAAGTATAAACGTACCATACAGATACAGATACAGATACAGAGAAGACAATTTTTATAAGGATTTACAACTGGAGTGTCTATCGAAGAAGACTGAACAACAATTTATCAGTTCAACAGGTGCAGGATCCGACCGCCAGTGAAGATAGTGAAGACCTGCTACAGGCTGCATAGCCAAACAAGTAGAAGAGGACTATGTAACTATGTAATATTGGGTGGATATGAGTATAAGCATCCCCATCAAGGTCCTGATTGTGGGGAACATGTCCCCCTACCCACCCCACCCTGGCTTCCGACGCTATGCTACAGCCCTATAGATTTCAAGATTCAAGATTATTTATTTCATGCTTAATATATAATATACATACATCACAATTGGGCAGTCCATCAAAGGCAAAGCCTATGAATCGATGGACTCCCTACAAACAAAACACGACATTACAATATATAGGGTGATAATTTATACAAACATTCGAATTGATTTGAATCTTCATTTATTTGGCTGAATGATATTTACAAAATATTGTGCATACAGGGAGTCCACTAGAGGCATAGCTTATGTACCGTGGACCTCCTTACATAAACATACATGAAACAATAGTATATAATATATCTATATAGAAGACAAAAGAACAGTATAACTGGCAGTCGACATTATACCATATACAGACATACCAACAAAACATTAACATTCCACCTAGTGTCTTTCGATTAGTTGATGCCTTGCAGAGCAGTATAGACTATTTATATGATATGCTTTCTAATCATCACGTTGTGGGTAGGGAAGGGTCGGGGTGGGGTGGGGTTGCGGGGGGGGGGGGGGGCTTCCTGCTTCAGTTATTATTATTATTATTATTATTATTATTATTATTATTATTATTATTACCATCAGTATTATTATGATCATCACTAGTATAATTATTAACATTTTTATAGCTATTTTACAGGTAGCATCACAACTATTACTCTCATTAATGATTATTATGATAATCATCATCATCACTATAATTAACATTGACTAGACCTTTCATTGATTCAGAGCTTTAAAAATCTGATGAGGTTCTGGAGCCGACCACTGCATGATCCATGCAGCGAAATTTGGACAATGATTTAGGATACTTTTTAGAGGATTTTCAGAAAGTTGCTAGATGGACATCAACAAGATTGGATAAATCAAGATTCCAGCCAAAAGTGCTGAAGCCCATCACCATAGAATCCTTTCATATTAATGTTTTGTTGAAGACGGGCCATTACCTGAGGAAGAATGGTGTCAGATACAGGATGGGTACCAGAGAAATCACTATTATCATCAACTTCGTCTTCATCTATCATCAATATAGAAATCATTATTAACAATAAAAATAACAGCAACAACTACAACACGGAACAACAAACATCAACATTAGCACTAGTATCATCATCATCATCATCATCATCATCATCATCATCACTATTTTTGCATGTATCATTACCACCGTTACTACTAACATCATTATTCTCAACAACAATAATAATAACAACACCACCAACAACTACAACAGATGCCAATACCAATATTAATACTATCATCATCACTATCATCAACATTATAGTTAGCATCACTTTTATTACTTTTTTCTCCTACTTTCATGACTACATGGATTAGGATAAAATGTATATCGTCGCTACTACTTTTTCTAAGAAACGTACATCAATACAGTGCAACTCAGAGATAAGCTAACACATTAATTCGTAATGTAATAGCACCTGTACAGATATGTATAGAAATGATTAAGCCAACAGTTCGACCTGTCCCTCTGCCTGTAACTGTATTAAACTGTAAAGAGATTTAATGGCATACATAGTAATTTGCATGACACTGTACATACATCAGAACATCTCAATTGTTCTAACTTTTGCTTTGATAAGTCACATTGTTGCGAATGTAGATTCTCTATTTAAATGGAATGTTTTAAATACTGGTAATGTACCCGATGACTGTGTCCTTAAGGAACGTTGTTTCCCTATATCCACTAAAAACTGTTTCACTTTACTTTCAGACGAATGTGTAAATAATAAACATGGCCAAAGTCTGACACAATCTCTGGTCGGCTCCAAAATTAGAGGAAATAAACCAAATATGTAAATACGAAATGTACAAAATCAATTAATGAGATTACGATCCTCTATACAAATGCTGACGTCTTTACACGTGAGAAGAAAACCGAACTTCTGCACATAATACAAGATGACCCACCAGATATCATAGCTATAGTTGAAGCCAAGCCAAAAACTACAGAACTCAACCTAGTATAGCAGACTACAATCTAGATGGCTACAGCATTGAAGATAAAAATATTACTACTACAATAGGAAGAGGTATCTTACTATACATAAAAAACACTTTATGTTATAAACTACTAAGCATTAACCAAAGTATGTTCGAAGAATACATCCTCTGCGACATACGATGTAAACATGAAACACTGCGTTTGGGAGTGTTTTATAGAAGCCCAAACTCTAATAACCAAAACAATAATGAACTCTGTCATATTTTAAAGGAAATACACACCACTAACATGCACTCGCTTATTCTAGGAGACTTTAATATGCCACATATTAATTGGCTTACAAACACATACAACACCTCTAGCTCTAGCCTAGACTTTACGTTTAAGTTTATTGAATCTGTAAGAGACTGCTTCTTACAACAGCTAATTTCAATGCCTACTAGAGGGCGTGGGTCCGACAAGCCAACAATATTGGATTTAGTATTTACTAATTACCCTGACCTGGTGGATAATATTCATACAAATGCGCCACTTGGAAAAAGTGACCATTCCACTATACAGATGGAGATTCGCTTAAATGGCGAATTTACTACTACAAGTAAAACAAGGGTCTGTTATGATAAAGCAGATTATAAAGCTATAATTAATTTCTTAAATATAGACTGGAACACACGCCTAAAAGAAATAAACGATATTAATGATATGTGGCAGACCATATTTGGAATGTGTCAAGAAGCTGAAAATAAATTTATTCCTAAAAGAACAATAAAAAACAAAAGGCACAAATATCCTCTTGACCAAACTACAAGAACCAAAATAAACAGGAAGAAGCGACTATGGAAAAAATATATTGATACAGGCGGTAACCGTAATATATATGATGAATATTGTAAAACAAGAAACCAGGTTCGAAGAGAAACAAGAAAAGCACAGAAACAATATGAGAAAAATATTTCTATATCAGCCAAAAATAACCCCAAAAAGTTTTGGAATTATGTGCAATCCAAGACTAAAGTCAGATCAGGTATTCCAGATCTGCAAATACCTAGTGCCACTGAGCATGATATGGAAGTGTCATTTACAAAAAATGATAAAGAGAAGGCAGACACCCTAGCCAGCTACTTCAGATCCGTATTCACAACAGAACCTGACGATGATTCCCCAACTATTCCTTGTAGAGCCCACGTGCCAATGGGTACATTAAAGATCACACCTGAAATTGTAAGAAAAAAACTTGTGAATCTCAACACTGCTAAGTCACCCGGGCCTGATAAACTCCATCCAAGATTCCTTTATGAACTAAGCTACGAACTAAGCCTGCCACTATCAATTCTTTTTAATAAATCACTAAGCCTGGGAACATTACCACAATGCTGGTTAAATGCAAACATCACACCAATTTTCAAAAAAGGAGATAAAACCAAACCAGACAATTACCGTCCAATTAGCTTAACATCTGTTGTTTGTAAAATAATGGAATCTGTTATTAAAGACACGATTATGGAACATCTTAGGATTAATAATATGCTATCAGAAAAACAGTATGGTTTTATAAGCGGCCGATCAACAGTTCTCCAACTTTTGACTGTTCTTGAAAAATGGCTACTGACTCTGGACAAGATGACACTAAACTCTTTCGATCAATCTTTAACCCAAAAGATTGTGACACCCTGCAAAATGATATTAACTCTATGTGTTCATGGACTGATAATTCATTATTGAGGTTCCACCCAGATAAATGCAAAAGTATGCGAATATCAACAAAAAAAACATCTCTACACACTTATACAATGGAATTTAATAACCATACTCTAGCCCATTCATCTAGCGAAAAAGATATAGGTGTCATAATAGACGATAAACTATGCTTCGATGAACATATAAATGGAAAAATAAGCAAATCTAACCAGATAATGGGACTGATTAGGAGAACATTTGACTATCTAGATAAAGAAAACTTTAAACATCTCTACAAAACTCTTGTTAGGCCACATATTGAATACGCTAATGTGGTTTGGGCTCCATATCTGAAAAAGCACATAAATGCAATCGAAAATGTCCAAAGACGGGCAACCAAACTCGTTCCTGGTATGCGTAATCTACCATATCATGTACGCCTCCAAAAGTTAAAGTTACCAACATTAGTATTTAGAAGATTGCGTGGCGACATGATCGAGTTATATAAAATTCTCAGCAATAAATATGACCAAGTTACTGCAGACCTTATTGAGCGACAAGACACAAATAGCATAACTCGAAGCCACAGCCTAAAAATTAAGAAAATAAGACCAAGACTCAATATACGAAAGTTTTCTTTCCCGTTGCGCTGTACTGATCAATGGAATAAACTACCCGAATCCGTTATCAGCGCCCCCTCAGTGAATTCTTTCAAAGCTAGACTAGACAAGCTATGGGAAAGTCATCCATTGCGCTATAACTACGACTGTGAACCCATCTGTAATATTTATACACCAGAATCATTATAACATAGCCAATGTATAATTGTTAATAACAACTTAATAACATTAAAATGAACCATAAATATATGCAGCCCATTCCTGACGTTAGAGGCTTGTTGACGCCTGCTCTCAGTAGAGGATTCGTATAAGTTCGTATAAGTTCGTATAAGTACCGAAGTACCGGTTCCGCGTTTTAGGATTGTTTATCGAACGTGGCGAACGACCACGCCCACTTTAATAGGGAAAGTCCCTTTTTCGGCAAACAAAATAAACTAAACTCCATTTTCATGTATGTCAATGGTTGGACAGTTGTTTGTAAGCTATTGTAATGACATCGTCATGCCGATACATATCTATTCTCTCATGAGGATTTAATTATATTTCAAAATATAGAGGTTTGTCATTTTTATATAACAATATAACCAGTTTTCGATTTCACCAACATAGAATAGATTCAAGATTCAAGATTATTTATTCAATAATTCCAGGATAAACGTATTCACGAATCATACCAGGTTGTCCGCCTAAGGCAGTGCCTATTGTTATGGCGGACACCTTACACACATATATACAGGTATATATAAATTAGACAAGACAGTACTTACTTACACAAACAAATATAAAATAATAAATTCAGACATTACATTTACTACTTCCTTATTAACCCTTTGATCCTTGATCCACATAAATAGTTTATATGTCAATTCGCGGGTCAAGAGGAGACCACCCCTCCTCACACCCAGCACACCCCCCCCCCCCCCCCCCAGCAGAGTTCACCACCGGTTCAATTATCTAGTCAGTCATTACAGTGGAAAGAAAAATGTCAGGAGTGGGCCTCTCAGTCCGCGAACCGACATATAATACTGTAACAGCAGGGTGTGTGAAAGAGTTAGTCACTTGGGTTATTATTATTATTATTATATTATTATTATTATTTTATGATACATATGGGTAGTAAATAAGGACAAGACAGTTACGTAACAGACAAGCACAGAACATAGTCAAGTTCAATAATATACATGGATGTCTATGATTATAGATACAAAAATAAACATTATATAATTTTTGGGGGGAGGGTACTTTTACTTATAATGATGATATACTGTTTACAGGATGCTGGCTAATGGGGAGCATCCTTGAACAAGGGAAGGGGGCTAGAGGGGAGGGGTGTTCATTCTCCTGCTCTTCGAGCACAGCCACAGGACTAGCCATTAATGACAAACTGTCACCCAGACACTGATTGATTAAATACTCTATGACGCGCATGCGTAATAGCGCAACTATCCGACTCAATTTAATTCTACATAATTAAAATAAAGAAATTTTAATTGAATAGTCATCACACGGTATCATGGTGTCTGTTGATCTCCGCCTTTGGTTATCTCCGCCCGGCCATTTCTGCCCAGGCGGAAATGGCCATACTCCGGGCAGAGTTGACCAAATACGCGGGTGGACATAGGCAAATATATGCCTTCTATTTAATATTATTAATTGATTTTGACCCTAGGGGCCTACAATTTATTGATTGATTATCCGCGACAGACTAGGCGGCGTATTTAATGTAATTATTTTAATGAGTAATCTTGGGCAGAGGCGGATCCAGGATGTCATTTGGTGGGGGGGGGGGGGGGGGGGGGGGTGAGCACCCAAAATTTCCAAGAGAGGGAGGGGGGAGAGAGAGAAAGAAAGAGGGAGGTGGTGGGGAAGGAGGGATCGAAGGAGACTGTAAACCCCACATAGACATACACGCACGTAGGTAAATGGGTTTCAGAGATAGACAGACACACGGACGGATGCAAATTTCTAAGTTTCAAAATAGTTTACCTATCTTTCCGGTTGGAATTGACTTGCTCGGTGCTCGGCTTACCGTGTACGTATCAATTGATCAAAATGATTGAAAGATGATTGATGTAATACTGATCTCACCACTCTCTTTGATCACTGAGTGCATATGATTTCAAAACAAGATTGCATACGCGTGCCGAGAGATGAACAGGGAATAACTCACCACTTATTGGCTCAATGAATACTGACTTGAACATAGAATTGAATCTCAATTGTTTTGATAATATGGTGAGTGATTACAGGCGCCTATTGATCACATGTGCCGACAAGAGCAAATGTATGAATCATTTGTCCATGGGTAAGCAGATAAACACTATTAATGAGATTTAAACATGACTTCTTAATCCAACCTGAGCATTTATCAAGACATACCCTATTGAATACTAATCAGCTCATTTTAATATTCAAATTTTAACGATGCCGCGCTATAGCTACTGCCGGAGTCATTCTGGCTTCCTTCCAGCACTGAGGAACCTCTCCATTGGTCCAACTGAGATTAAAGATGTCTAGCAACTTGCAAAGAGATGCATTACCAAGGTGTTGGATCATTTCATTCGTAATGCCATCTGGCCCGGGAGATTTCTTTTTCTTCAATTGGCGGATAGCCTTCTTCAGTTCTGCTAAACTAATGTCAACTTTCATTGCATCGTGCGTGTTGGTGTCTGTTCTTTCCTTTTGCTCTTTTCTAACCTCTTTTTGACGCATTTGTGGTATAGAAATGTTGCTTTCTTTTGCATATGCCTTCGCAAAGGCATCTGCAGCCATCTTTCCTGTCAGTGTTTGTCCATCCTCTTCAAGAGTAATCTTCTCTCCCCCAACACCCTCATCAGTCAGTGCTTTAGTCAGTCTCCATAGCTTTGTGGTGTCTCTCTAAATTAAACCCTGCCGTCTTTTCCCTCCAGCTTCTTCTTTTGGCCTCCAGCTTGGTCTTTAGATACCTGGCTTTAGTTTGTTGTAGCGTGAAGTGGTTTTCATGACAGGGATTACCCTCTGCATCTTCTCTGGCCTTGTCTAGTTTATCATGTACTGCTTGCAGTTCTGTTGTCCAGTAGGGGGCGGTAGTTTTTCCTGACCCCTCGAGGAATCGCTTCGTTGGCAGCCTTGAGGATACTTGAATTAAATTCCTTGACCACACTGTTGATGTTTCTCCCTTCTACTGCTATATTTTGGGTAAGCTCATTGGAACGAATGCCGAACAGACTCCAATTTGCTTTTTTGTAGTTTCACCTTGGATGGTGAGGTGAACTTGTCGAAATACTTCCAGAAAGAGAGAGGAGGACTGGGCGGTGGTCGCTTCCTCCTAACTGCGATCCGACCACTCTACTGAGGTTTCTGTGGATGTCTTCTGTACAAAATGCCAAGTCCGAAGTTGTTGTCGAGTGCCACCGGCGCGAGTAGAAGGTAGGATCATTGACAAGTAAAAGGTGCTTTTCATCTTGCCATGCTTCAATGTCTTCTCGTTTATCAAGTGTTCTGTATCCCCAGCTCTGGGACTGGCTATTAAAGTCTCCCGCAATGAGGAAGTGGCAGTCCGGGACCTGGATTGTGTCAAGTGAGAGATTCTTGTCATTAAGGCAGTAATAATTGACAATGTCAATCACAGAGTTGCTGGTTGTTACCTTGATCTTGATATATTCTGCCTCTTCCATATAGGTTTTGATCTGGCTGGCATTCACGCTGTTTCGGACCAAGGTGATCACCCCACCTTTCTTTCTTCCTCTTCGATCACACCGGAAAATATGGTTACCTCTGATCTTAAATGGTTTTGCAGGTGTGTCTCTTGGATGCAGAAGATATCAATGTTGTTTTCGTACAGGAACTGTTCGAGCTCTGATTTTTTGTTGGTAACCCCTTCTGCGTTTCCAGTGCATGATGTTGATCCTGGAGTTCTCTTTGGGTTTGGTCTTCTCTTTCGGTTGGCCAGTAGCTCTCCGTCCTCGTCCCCTGGCTCCACAAGACGAGTTGATGGGACCTCCAGTAGCTGAGGGAGGTTAACAGCTTCTTCTGGTCCATCAAATGGATGATGTAGCAGGAGCTTTCCACCTGTAACCCTGATCCGGGGACCCACCCTCGGTAGGGAGACACCTTCACCTATGTAGGTGAGGAATGATGATCCCCGATTGTAGAGCTTTCGAACTGTCTCATCCTTTTTCACAACAGCGGAGAGGGGAGTAACCTCTATGTCAACGACTGCGGGGGGGGGGGGCCTATATAGGGGCAACCATGTTTGCCAGTCACCCCCAGGTCCAGCGCGGTACCACACTTCATTCTTCTCAAATGTGAACTGCAGGTTTTTTGCCAGGGTCAATAGCAGGCCATCATGGGCCATCGGCGGGGCACCGCTCGAATAGGGTTTGACCAGATGAAAGCTGAGGTCGTTATTTAGGGTGTTGATGTCTGCCACCTCTGCATCCGAGAGCTCAATCAATGGCTCGAGGATGTACTTCCTCTTCGGGAAATCGTACTGAAACACGATCTTGTGGCCATCTATGTTGCGACCCAGGCGCTCCTTCGACATATCCTTGAGGTCTGTGAGCGGCTCCACCCCATCACCACCAATGGGGTGGAGGGAGAATGCCTTTGAGTTTGTTTCGTACTGTAGGGCAAATGACTTACCATCGCTCTCTTCTACCTTGGCAGCATCAACTGCGTACACAGCTGCCAGGTCAGCAAGACTAGTCGAGTGAGCAAATATGGGTTCCATAGCACACTACAGGAGGGGTTTAAACAAGACATATAACCATGCCGATTGTCTGACTGCTGCTCTCCGGTGGTGAGAACGTAATCTCACCCTCTCTAGAAGGGAGATGGGTGGTACAGTACTGTGTAGAATGGGTCCTCTTCAAGGTGCCCCAGTGGGGCACAACATACATACACGCCGATGTGCTACATCAACCTCTGGGCAGGGCACAGAGCAGCTCACTGGTAGTCGGCCGGGACATGATAGAGTATCTCCCAGGTGCCAACAGCAACCTATGGAAGGCTATCAGTCCTAGCCTGTTCACACCTGTAAATCACCTGTTTGACAGCCCCTCCATTAACATATATGCCAGCACGGATAGGATATCGGATGCCCATTTAGAGTTTACACTCTTATTACTCATTGACCTGACGACAACATGATATCACACCAGGAATATCCGACCTTTGCCGAGATGATGAAGAGACTGCTACAGGGTTGCCCCTTCATGACCACTGCACAGATAAAGGGCTTAGACGAACAGATGCTCGCACTGCAACAAGAAGGAGAGTGACTACAGCGGGAGAGCTGGTATCAACGGAACGCGAGCCTTGCAAGGAGGCGAAGGAACAGTGAAGGTTCCCGATACTGGCAGGCCTCCTGGAGGAGAGTAAGCGGGACGATGTCTTCACATACGACAATGAGCCAGATGTAGCGGAGACTGCGGACGATGCAGCGGAGACTGCGGACGAGGATGAGCCAGAGAGTAAGCGGGATGATGAGCCAGATGTCTTCACATACGACGATGAGCCAGGTGTCTTCACAGACGAGGATGAGCCAGATGTCATACAGTGGGAAGAGGAGATGGCGCAGAAGTGTACGACCAAGAAAGCCATCCAGCGGCGGAGCTACTATCTTGGTCATAAGGTGAAGTTCCAGATGTCACGTCTCAGAAAGCTACTGGCACCCGACATAGTGCTGGATGACCTCTGTCTAAGAGATGTCTGTCTCGAAACCAGCAAGCTGGCACGGTTCGCCAGGCTCTCCAAAATGTACCCTTCTAGGACTCATGTGCAGGTGATGCAGGTTTAATCTCCAGGTATACTATGGCAAAATCAGAGTGGTGGAAGCAACCAGAAATATACCCCTCCCTGATTGCTGGCGAGGGCGGTACCATCCACGGCTGGTGACTCCAGCAGATAGATACCATCAGACAGAATCTCGGCCATGAGGCAGAAAAGTACAGCAGAACGCGCAGGCGATATAAGACAGCCTACAACGTCCTCGCGCGTACAACCACTGCTGCGGGTGTGATTGGAGCCAGTGCTGGGGTGGCAGCTGTGGCCACTCGCTACTAGGGTGGGGGCCATCGTCGCCATCCCGCTGAGTGGCGTGACACTAGCTGGCACTGTCTTAGCCACAGGCTTGGGGGTAGTGCAGCGGCCGATCACAAGGAGGCTGGAGGAGCAGTACGTGGCACTGGCACAGAGTATGCTATCGACGAGTCTGTCAGCAAAACTCTCGAGGATGACCAGGTCACGGATGAAGAGTACCATCATATATTGAAGGTCCAAGCCCTGTACCGCACAGAGAAACCTAAAGTGCAACAGCAATACCTCAAAGGCTCCAGCGGGCGGGTTGATATGGAGGAGTTAAAAGACGAGATGTTACGGCGAGGTCGCCTCGTTGGTCTCTGGAGTCGAGACGACTACAAATAATGTGCTGCCTGTACGGTAGCTTTAAGAACACCAGTATAGATGGCCTTCCCACTGAACCTCATGACAGTCATCCAGAGCCAACCGCCCCTCCTGGGTATACCCTTGACTGGCCTGAGAGGTCTACTGGATGATACACCAGAGGTAACACCGTTCTCCATCACAGTGGATGGATGGTCCCGAACCAGCTTCTCAGTCAACCCACGACCGCTGACCAACCGCCCCATCACCATCAAGGATGCGAAGCAAGCTCATACTTGGATGGCTGCTCCAAGCCTCTCATACCGGAATCAGCAGCTGAACTTTACCGTGTGGTGTGCCACAGCAGGATGTGGAGTAAGTTCCACCCTGCCTCACTCCTATTCTGGTACTCCTGAAGCTGTGCTCATCGCCAGCTGTCTCAGATTCCACGTGTAACTTCACGGTGCGACAAATCCTCCATGAGTTGGGTGCAAGCCTCCCTGATACAAACGCCTTCGACCCACAGCTCAACAGTCATAGCGGCCAGCAGACTACAGAGAGAGTTCAGCGCTCACCCAGACTATCAGTGGCATGGTGGTGACAACAGCGGTCTAGGGGTTATGTATGGTGACCCGAGACATGACTACTCAGGATTCCCCTATCAAACCCCCCGCCGAGTAGGCCGTCGGAAGACAGCGACATTCTTGTTCGATCCAGACTCCGACCCTGGAGCGCTGGTGCAAAATATGCACATCACTGGTTGAGGATATGATCATCGTGGCAGACCCCAGTAGTCTTATTGCTAAGTTCCAGCAGGCGTTGCAGAAGGTCCGTCGCAAACTTGACTTTGCTATTTCGCCACACCTACGGTTGATTCCAAGCAACATGATCATGAACATTGAGGACCTCCATGTCAGGGGCTATAACAACATGATAGCCGAGCTGAGTTCCCCCGGTGTCCTCTTCGGCTTCAACACTGCCATCAACGCACCTATGCGTAGTACGAGCCATACAGTCGTTCCGACCCTGACACTGCAGCCAGTCGACACGGCAGCTCCAGGCGCCCCGACACTGCAGCCAGTTGACAAGACACCGCTTCCCATGGTAGCTCTATGTGTGGTGTCAGGCCTAGCTATCGTGGTGCTTGGGATCAGCCTACTCCGCCGCTAGCAAATCAGCTATAAGACTATCCTGACTCTCTACAGTAGCAGTGGGGACCAGCTTGGTATGCCCTACAGCCCCTATACCCGCTGCCAACATGCACATCCAAGGGCTGGAGGGTTCGGCAGCGCATCCTTTTTCCAGCTTGTAGTACCGTAGAGCCTTGTTCAGCACTGAGTCCGGTGAGGCCATGGCAGTCTGCAACTGCTGGAACACATCTGACAGATACTCCCGATCCTTGTAGAAACCTTTAGCTCGCAGGAGCTGCTCGACAATACTCCCGCCCATGATAAGGTATTCGAGGAAGCAGATCTGTCCCTTGCCAAATCCTAGATAGAGCTTCACAGCTGTCAGCTCCTCTGTCAGCTCAGCACCGGAGAGCTGAGCGAGCTCATCTGGTGTCTTCTTCTTGTAGTCCTTCAACTCCCTCCGGAAGACATCATAGTACTTCTCACATAGTGTGAGCCCGGACATGTTTTAAGATGTCTCAATAGAGAGATGAATATTCCTGAGTACCAACCCGGCCACCTGGCAGACGCAGACTGGGAAGATCTTATTAGCTCTCTCGACAGGGGACGCAGACGTTTAACCGTGTTGTATACTCAGTGCTTACACAATGACGTCAACGGTACAGCTCGTGAAGCAACTGCCCGAGAGCCACGCGAGTTCAGAAGGTGGAGAACCTGCTGCGAACCAAGACACAAGTTACTGACCAAAGCAAACCCTCTGGCAGTCCATGTCGCCAGTAACGTGGCGGCGAATTTGGCCGTGGTGAAGATGACGGGGAAATGAGGTACTTCCTGCCGCCACTGCGGCTGTCCTCACTACAGTGGTGAGTGGGGTGGCCGGGCACTGTCCCGGAATAACTCACCCCATCCCAAAGATCGCCCTCGATCGCCCTCAGTGGTGCCTCCTACACTGTTGCCGCCAAGATCATGGGTGAACGTGTTACACTAATGGAGGCCTCGGCTCTAGGGCTAGCAACAAGTGCAATGGCTGAAATCATCGTCACCTATGTTTAACCCCTCTGAATAGTGAGAGATGGATCACGAGAGCCCTGCAGCATATGAGGCATGGCATGCCGGAGGGTGGTGTGTAGCCCATAGTCGAGCACGCGGATCGCCAATGCCCGGGAATGGTGGACCGCCCACAAGGCATGCTCCTGCAGAGAGGGCCAGTACCCTGAGCACTGCTACCTATTCCCTTGGCCGACTGCGTGTTCCTCCTATGCCCAACTGTTTCACTAGGGGAATGACTAGTAGGTTTAAGCCGTCTGTATATGACTATGACTCTGTCGCTCACAGACCTAGAAAGCAAAGAAGTAGATGGTCTTGCTCGCTTGGGCGAGGCACGCCTCGGTTCAGAGGACACTGTTGCCCGTATCTCCATCCTAGACTTCGATGAGAAGGGAGACCTGCGGGAGATCCGAGGTACCATCCCAGCCCGAGGGCTCATCGGGAACACTGATATCAGGGTTGGGTTTTGGACAGTCCAAAACTAACTTTGAGCAGACATTGTCCAAAACCTGTCTAAAACCTGTCTTAAATGGTTTAAACCAGTCCAAAACTGTCCAAAACTGTCCAAAATTGTCCAAAACTGTCCAAAACTATGTTGGACATATCACCATACTCTTATGCATCATAATCCTATTAAAAAATAACAAGAAATAACAAGAAATCAGAGATTGCATCAAAAGCACTATATTAAACAAATCCATTTATTATATGAGTTATTATTACATTTTTATCAAATACATACAATTAAAACTTAAAAGGCTTAATTAGGTTTAATTAGTAGTCCAAATCAGACAGCCCTCTCAACATCCTGTAGCAAAACACTAGCTTTGACGCTTTCTCTACTCCAAGCCTATTACGAATAGTTTGAAAGCGGATAGTTTGTCCAGCTGAAACAAAGAAAAGGGATATTACATGTGCTATATAAGCCAAATGTAGATATACACCCTACCTGGTCCAAGCCATTTGGGGACAAGATATGATAATCTTTTTAAAAATTTACATTGAAATGACTGGCATTGCAACAAAATCAGTCATTCCTATGTTGAATTTTCAAAAGTAATTAATTTTATGTCATAATTCAATACATTTAAAATTTGGAATGGATAGAGTTAAAGATAGACCACCCTTCTGTCAAATAAATGCATGTTTTTATTTATTTTTAAAACTTTTGGACTTGCTGAATATTAGTTTGACTGTTTGCATCAGTCTATCTGAAGGGTGTTAGTGTGCTATGCCAAATTGTTTTCATAATATTACTGTAGTAAAGGTATTCAGGCAAGAGTATTTCTGAAAACCCTGGGTTGCAGAAAGTATAGGGTTAAGCAGATCATTGTGTGTTATTTCTAATCTTAAGCCAGCGCCCTCACAGGCCAATTATCACACCTATACCATTGAATTGTAAAGAGACTCAGCAAGTGATTGTGGTTATCAGAGATTATCAGACCTGGCTCTATTACTAGCATGGCAAAGAGAATAATTAACTCTGGTATCTGAACTAAAGGTGAGACATCCTGTTGATAACCCCTATGCGGCCAAGACAATTACAGTGAATAGTAACCTTACCTACATTGTACATTATGACTTTTAAACACAACTTAGCACAAATGTTTGAAAATTTTTCACTGAAATGACTGGCTTAGTAAAAGCGGCAGTCATTTCACGAGTAATATTTGTTTTCCAGTCAAATTAGTTTCAAAATATTCTGCAGTTTTCCCGCATAGTGTCCTTGAAAATGATAGCTGAGGAATTTATCGGTGAAAGGGTTAAGGCATGTATTAGATATATTGGACTCCTAGCACTCCAATGTCAACAAAAAACATTTTTCAAATAAAATTAAAAGATAAACTGTTTTTTTATTTTCAACAAATTTGTCATCGCCCAACAAAATTGTTGAAAAATGAAAACCAGTTTCCTTGGTATAGTCACAATAAAATATAGAATTTTTAATTATTGACATTTGAGGGCAAGGGGTTAAGCATTAATTTTATTTACCTTCAAAATCTTGATGTCTTTGCTGATGTGTGTCTGCACTGTCTGTATCAGCCTGTTCAACAGGACTTTCAGTAGACTTCTCATGCTTCTCATAGTGTATTTTCATCCTTGCTACCTTGTTGACAACTGTGTACTCACACTCTCTACACTTATCCATTTGTTTGCCATTAATCTTAGCTTCCAAAAAGTGCTTCCGAATTGGATCCTTAGGCCTACCACCTTTGAAATACATATTAACTATTTCAAATACCATCAACACATAAATATTCAGGACAACAGAAGAATTCAAAGATTAATGTAGCACAAGGATATCTTTTTACTAATTGTCTAATTGATATCTAGCATTAACTGAGGATAGATGAAAACATGAAGAATCTAATTTATATTCTATCAGCTTAATGCCTTAATCCGAAATTTGCATAAGATCCTATGTAAACATAGCTAATGTGTGTACTGAGTAGTGCATTCTAAAATAGCCTTAGAGAGCAAGGGTCATCAGTTAATTGTTGAAACAACATCTTAGCAGACTATATTTTCTCTATGAGTTTAAGATTCTTCCATAGGCCATGAACATTTTTGCAAGAAATAGATTTAGACACAGAGACAGTTCTCAATAATATAAACATCTAGCTGTACATAGGTAGTCTAATACATGTATGTTTACATTATTGATTAAATAGGGTTTCTGTGGGTTTAACACAACTGGTCGAAATATACAGAGTTAAAACATTTAAGACAAACAAAAGTTGAAAAAAATTAACCCATGGATTATAGAAAGAAGCAAATAAGACTCCTAATTTATTGAAATCATGTGTCCTTTTAGATTATTATTATTATTATATAGCAATAAAGTATCCAAAAATACATGTAGATAACCATCCATCAATATGTACATGTACCTGTATGTGTCTAAATGCTATATAGTTGTTTTAAGAAAATTACATTTCAGAAAAATATTTTTTATACCAATATTTTAGGTTTTGGACAGTTTTGGACAATTTAAGGTGTCCAAAACCTATTTTGGGCAGACGGTTTAAACCATGGTTTAAACTGCGGTTTAAACCACTAGTGTCCAAAACTTGCCAACCCTGACTGACAGGGTTCGCACGGGTCATGGAAAACCTTGAAAGTCATGGAATTTGAAAATCTAAATTCCAGGCCTGGAAAAGTCATGGAAAATCATAATTTTGGTCAAAGTCATGGAAAAGTCATGGAAAATGAAAATCTCGCTTAAAAAAATCTAATGGCATAAAATTCCGCTATAAGTGTGACAGGTTATCGAAACAAGTGTTGGCTTGGTCGTGTCATAACACGATATTCGCTCACAATGGCTGCATTGTTATTGAGCAATCGCTGCCAACAAGTCTCGGTAGTCTCGCGCTAGCGAGAAAGCGCGAGATTCTCAACCCAAAAAGAAAAGTTAATTATGCAGATCGATTATGCAGATCGGCAAGTTTCGGCTACTACTACGAAGTATGGTAGTAAATACGAAAGCGAATGCGAAACGAACCTAAGAGAGTGAAGTCTGCGATAAATTTTACCGGAAGAAATAGTTTTCTCAGCGTAAACAAACATGTCGTCATTTTATAAATTGCGATCAAGCTGGGATTTTCAGCTGTGTAAAGTAAGTAAAGCTAACAGTAAATAGTTGCCGTAATGTGTTAATTTTTAAGTTCACGATATTTCCGTGATAAAATATGACTAAGAAAGTTTAACTATTGGTAAAAATGCCCGGAGAGTGCAGTTTTAACGGTAGTTGGTTATCAAATGCACAGTACAGTGGCTGGATAGAACGTGATGCTATCGCTTCAAAAGCGCGATGTCGGCTTTGTCTAAAGTCTTTCGACGTATCTAATATGGGTGAAGCTGCGGTGAAAAGCCACTCAAAAAGCTCAAATCATCTGGATTTGTTAGCCAAACCGAGAAACAGTATTAATATAAATTAATTTCAAAATATTCAACAGTCTGCTACTAAATAAGTATTACAATATTTAATTCTTCAGGGATTTGTCAGTTAAAGGGTTAATCTTGAAATTTTTCCTATATAATGTTGCATCTCTTTACTTATATATTAATGCTCACAGTGAAATTAGTTTCAAAATAATTTAAATTAATTTGTCTGGATGTTCTTGCTGCATTAGGCTGGAATAATTTGCAGCCAAATTGGTTTAAAAATATTTTTAAAATGATTTCATGGCCATGATAGGTATATTATAGGGATATTAGCCCTACATATACCATTCCAGTGGTAAATATTTTTTATATAGTGCTCAATATATACATATGCTCTTTGTCTAGATAAGGTTGTACATATGATGCCATGGTGATGATACTAGATAGCTAGTGCTATTAATCTTTACATCTATGCCTGTAATAAATTGAATAATGTTGAATCTCTAGCAACGCTCAATGAAATTAGTTTCAAAATAATTTAAATTAATTTGCCTGGCTGTTCTTGCTGCATTATGCTGCAATAATTTCCAGTCAAATTGGTATTAAAATATTTTTAAAATAATCTCATAGGTATATTACAGGGATAATAGCCCTACATATATACCCTGTGTTATTATATAGTGCTCGATACATACATAATATGCTCTTTTTCTAGTCATACATATATACCATTTGCCTGATGACCACTAAATAATGCTCAAATCTGTTTAGTAGATAAACTCCATTAAGGCATTTGCAGAATCAGGAGATTATTTTTGAAAATTTACCATAGAATTACTGGGTTCATAGGCGATCTAGTCATTCCAGTGGTAAATATTTAAAAAAAGTGTTCTGGTTCTGCTAATAAAGGGTTAATCTCGGATATTAAATATGAAATATGGGAATCTGTGATAGTTAGTTATATTTACCTCAAACTGTGATGACCAATGCTAATAATAATATTCCATATATAGTATTATAGTGCCTATATGTAAGCTGTCATGTGACTGTCATTTAAAAAGAAGTTATATAATAAATCTAATTCATTTATTTGATCTGTTTGCTATTTATTGTTGACCCTTTCCCCTGGACATAGTCCTTTGATTACAATTTGACTGAGATGTTGATTCTTAGAGGTCATTTGTTAATTTTGGTCATGGAAAAGTCATGGAATTTCAGATCCTGAGAGGTGTACAAACCCTGGACTGATATGGAAGGACAATCGGCCATTAACAAGGCCAAGACTGTATACAAGGGGATGGGCATTAAGGAGAGGGCGGTCATGCGAGGTATGCTCGGAGTCGATGAGGCTGGAGCCATCAAGGTTATGGCTGAGTCCTTTGCACAGGACCTGGTTACGGATCTCCTGAAACCACGGAGCTCATTCATCCAGGATGGAGATAATCTCAAGATAGGCACCCTCCACCTGAACAATATCACTATCGACGGCCAAACAGGTGCTACTGTCAGCCTCCGGCTACCAGAGGTTAAGAAGTCAGGGTTATTTGGTTTGCTGTTTAGAGAGGAATACTGTCATGAAACAAAAAAAAAAAAATTATATATATATATATATATATATATATATATATATATATATATATATATATATATATATATATATATATATATATATATATATACAGGTATAGTGAAAGTTGCCAAGAAGGCTAGTCAGACCATGTTCCTCATAGCACCTGAGCTACGGTTTCTCAATGTGCTGAACTACCTCTGGGTCAAAGCTTACGGGTGTACACAGGTTTAAGACCACAGGATAGTCATGGCTTCCCGTGCATGTATCATATAGATACTGGATGTACTAGACACTGGGTGCTGACACAGGCCCTCTACACTATCTTCTCAGCTGCTGCTGGGATTTCATGCTTGACGCCTCCATCGCATCCTACGTATCCGCCGGAGGTGCAGGATTCCCTGCTCTGCAGGCGAAAGAACTGGTGCAGGAAGTACTGCCGTTTAGTCTCCCAGATATAGACGAGGCTACCGCCGACCAAGTGCTAACCATCCTCCGCATGCATGTCTGTACCAATCAACGGTAGGCCGGCCGATGCTGGCCAGGTGGTGCAGTTCATTGCCCCGTCAGGACACAGGAAAAACATCTTGCTGCGGGCTCTCTTGGCCGAACATCTACACTCTCAATCTATCCTTCTGGTGTCTGACTCCGCCGCTGAGGCGGTTGACAGTAATGATCAATGGTACAATGGCCCAATCACAAAGACGCAGAACCTGCAAGCACTGATGGAGAAGCTGCTGGCAGCCAGACTGACAGAACCACTTGTTCTAGTTATCGATGACCCTGCAATGGACCAGAAGACAGTCACCTACCTCAGCAAAATCACCAGGCGCATCTGGCACACAAAGATAACTGTCTTCATCGTCTTTCAGAAGTACACCCGCGAGATCTCACCAGACATCCGCCACAATGGCCGGTTGCTATACTTCAGCTCTCATGGAAGATCCACTGAGCTGTACCGCTTCATCTTCAGCAACAAGGAGACTGGTGAGATGTCACACTTCAAGCCATCTCTGGAAAAGGCGCAGACCTTCACCTACAAGCTGAATCCAGCCAGGAAACTAGCCTGCTCTACGCGTCATCGCTGACAGACTGTCGCAGCTGCCGCAACTTTTTTTCATTCGTCAGAGGGCTGAGGAACTTCGTCCTCGGTCTCCGCTACTTCATCAGATGCTTGAGGACCTTCGTCGGAAGCTTGAGGAACTTCGTCAGAAGCTTGAGGAAGTTCGTCAGTTTCATCAGAAGCCTGTCGCTTAAACTCTACCCACTGAGGGTCAGAGTCTAGGGCTCTCTTCTTCTGGAACCTCTCATGGAAGATCCACTTTTTCCATGCATGACTAGCATCTGACTTGCGAGTGGATTTGATGAGGTAGTCCTGGTAGTTATCTGGGAATTTCAGAAATGCTGCCAGATCACTGGCCAATCTCCTGCGCCCTTCTTCCTTGAAGATGTACTCAACAGCCTCCTTGCGGCCGACAGTGAACCCCTGAGTACCTTCTGCATGACCAGTGTCATGGCTCTCCGCTACAGCGGCACTGAGCTCCCTGAAGTAGTTATTTGCTTCAGACTATCCAGCATATCTCGCTCTTCCTGGCTATGGAGGCTAAATAATTGGGGTCGACCCTCGCCCTTTGGAGAGCTAGAATAACAAGGCTGTTGGTTTGGGCCACAGGAGGTAGGTCGAGTGTCCTGCCCTGGGTGCTGTCAAACTTCCTTTAGAGTATCCGAGTCAGGAGTTCTTTTGTACTACGAGCTGTCGCTCCTTCCTCTATGGCGGCCAGTATCTCTGCATCAGATGGCGGTGTGACCTTGGCTCGCTCGTGGATAATGTTGATGTCACAAAGCAGTCCTCTGACCCTTTCACAGTGGGTCAGTGCACGCTGTGACTGTCGTGCTGACTCGTGCCGACTTGTCATGCTGCCTATAGACAATCTGCTGGAGAACTTTACCAAACATGGCAGCCGTTTAACCCCTCTGTATACCCAGACCTTAAACATGCTGCAGTATGTGCAACATCAAGATGGGTCCATTGAACCCGCGACATCGCACCGTGCTGATCCTCGGAAGGCCTGCCTGATGGTCATTCGACCCAGTATACATGATGAGAACCCGTTGTCCGCTGCTGGGAAGTACATTGACTTTGCAATCTCGGTACAGATCCATGAGATCAAGAGCATGACAATCGAGTTCAAGCTTCAGAGCACAATAGAACAGACGGTAGAGCTCCCGCAGGTTCTGAACAGGTGGGAGATCATGCAGAGCAACAGCACCGTGGACACTACCTATGTGAACGATGAGTACCACGTCCTAGGTCCACTGGCTCGTGGCCCAACCGTGGGAAAGGGGTACTACGAGGGGTTCATGGAATTTGAACTACGGGCAGGTGTCGAGAAGCCTGTGGCAGTTCCACTCTTAACCCTCCTCGAGAACACACATGTGAATATGGCAGCCATGCAGGATAGGCTGTTCCTCCGTGTGTACACTGAGCAGCTCGCAGATGCGACGATGAATGCTCCAAGACTTCATGTCTGGCATGACGAGAATGACCGGGAGCTGAAACTGGTTCCAAACAGCTGATCGTGCATGTGGAGCGAGAGCACCAGCAGGTCCAAGCCACAGCTAACCAACGGGTAGAGCTGACATTGCATCGTGGTGCGTCGGACTGTGTCGCTGTTGCGGTCCTGGTTCAGAAGGGAGGAGCCATCTAGCAGGTGGATAAGCTAGATGACTTCAAGCTTGTGGTTGCTGGGACCAATGTTCTTGGTGAGGTACGTGAGCTGGCTGATTGCCAACTCTACAGACAGAAAACTAAGTCATATGCACTTCTGCGCCTAACCAGTGGAAGCGACGACCTCGAGTCGGCACTCGAGGGCCATCACCACCTCGGGGGGAGGGGGGGGGGGACATCCCACCTAATCAGGGCAACCAGCTCAGCTTCAACATCGGAACCCTCATAGCTGGGACTCGATCATTAGGTGTGACGGTACTTTACTTTGGCTATGCTAAGGTATGCGTGTCGAACACATCAGGTATTCAGCATGAGCGTGCGTAGAGCACGACTCCTGTCATCACCACTGCAGCTGCCACCACTACTATAAGCTCTGCTGTCTTCTGACCTGTCAATGCTTCATAGTCGAGCGTTGGCTCAGATATCTTTACAGCCTCGTAGTACTCATCGAGACTCTCATCTGCCTCTTTGAGGCTCTGGTTGACCAGAGCTCGGAGTTGTCATCGGTGTGCCTCCCTCTGGCGCATATGCTCGAGTGCTTTACTGTACTCAAACTTCTCGTTAGACAGCTTCTCCATCGCCTGGTTATGACGCTCACGCTCGACCTCTGCCGCCTTCTTGTCGGCGAAGCTGAGTCCCCAGTTCGCTAAGGCAAACACGCCCGCATTCAAGATTGCGGAGGCCATGCTATAGACTACAGTTTAAAGCTACTATATAACTTCCCCAGCGACGGATCCCCAGAGCGATGTATGAACCAGAGGCTGATCCAGTCGAGGATATAGATGACGAAGACTATGAGGAGGACTATGATGAGGAGGATGATTATGATGCAGACGACTACGATGTAGCGGAGACCGGGGGTGAATATGATGATGTAGCGGAGACCGCGCCTGAATCCCGCAAGCTAGTACACAGAGCGAAAGGAATCTATCGCACTTACGTAAGAAGTTCTATCGGTCCACTGGCAGCAGTTGTGGCACTGATCGCTCTGTTCACAATGAAGGCTGGTGAGACGGTCTGCAAGATCGCCAACAATGCTCTCCATGGGGTGGAGAAGATTTCTAAAGCCATACCAGCCATCGCCTCAGGAGTAGGTACGTTCTTCAGAGTCGCAGGACCTTGGCTACCATACGTTGCCATAGCGCTCGCGGCCACCTGGGCTGCCAGACCTTTAAGCCGTACTATATAAGGATGGCATCTGTGTATGACCTGGTCAAGTCCATTAACTTCCGAGGGTTGGTCGATAAACTACTGTTCAGTGAGAATCCAGCAGAGATTAGACGCCAGTGTATGGAGGTGTTTGAAGAGGTCTTCAGTGATGGTCGAATGAATGACGGCTGTCTGTTCGTCTGTTTAGAGTTCACCCAGGCCGTGCATGACTTGACGGGAGTGGACGTCAGTGATGAAATCTGGGAGTTTATCAACGTCATTCTTGAGAAATTCTACTATCAGCCTGGTGGATATTACCGTGAGGCCCGTCAACTACTCGAGGCTGCACGTCGCAAGGGCCACAACTTCACATTGGAGACAGTTAGCCAGTGGCTCAGGCGATGTGGCAGATATACAGACCTCGTCCACGGCACATCAGGCATGCCCATTTCGAGGAAACTGTCCCGAACAGAGTTCACCAGGCAGATGTTCTATTCCTTCCACACGACTCGGTTGGTCGTAAGACCTACAAGTATGCCCTCACCATTGTTGATGTCGCCAGCAGGTACGAGGCGGCAGTACCACTCACAGACAAGTCAGGTGGCCCAGGCATTCCAGGGTGTCTACAAGGCTTCAGAAAATCCCCTCCAATGGCCGGAATTGTTGCAGGTGGATGAGGCTAAGGAGTGCAGAGGTGAGACTGCAGCCCCCATGCGGAAACATGGTGTGGCAGTTAGGCGAGGCGAGGTAGGGCATCACCGTGCCCAGGCTATCGTTGAGTTGTGGAATCGGACACTGGCAGAGAGACTGTTCTCACACCAATACGCCCAGGAAATGGCTGCGCCGAGTAAACGTTCTAGAGTATGGGTGAGAGGGCTGCCTTCTGTGGTGGAGAGATCCAATGCCGAGGTTACTAGGCTAATCGGGAAGTAGCCGCTAGAGGCTATCAGACGCTCTGCTGGTCACAGCTCTAGAGGAGCGAACAAGGGAGAGGAGTGCCTACCACCTGATGCTCTGGTTCGGTACCTGTATGAGCCTTGTGAGCTGGAAGGTGGTCGATGGCGTGCAACAGATCCTAACTGGTTGATAGATGTTCACAGGCTTGACAGGTATGTGGAGGCGGAGGCGCGGCCTACTCTGTACTACCTGGCATGCCAGCACAGAGTCCCTAGACGACCATTTGCCGTAGAAGAGCTTCAGCTAGTCCCTGAAGACACAGCTACCACCCCCTAGGGTGCTAACATGATACTCGATGGGCTCGCTATGGACCCCATCTGGAAGCACATGGCGCTTATCATTGTAAGCGGAGAGTCCGAGTTTTTCCTGCGCATACGTCACCATACCCTGGTTGTGCATGTGTAGGTCTCGGTTTTTAGCTCTGTCCACCCCGCCATGTAGGGCGCTGTAGAACCTCTGCCAAGAGACCTCATTCTGCCGCTTTGACATTCCCTTAGCCGAGCACTGACTTGCAGCGGCGCTCTCCACGTAGTAGCATTTGGAGCAAAGAGCGATGCCATGAGAGCCTTCGAACTCGAGCTTGAACAGTCCCGGAGTCTGTCCAGACCATTTGTCCCAAGCTA
The DNA here is from genome assembly GCA_034401795.1 of Chaetoderma sp. LZ-2023a. Classification (NCBI taxonomy): domain Eukaryota; kingdom Metazoa; phylum Mollusca; class Caudofoveata; order Chaetodermatida; family Chaetodermatidae; genus Chaetoderma; species Chaetoderma sp. LZ-2023a. Next base: position 157,585 of record JAVVLW010001158.1, read on the forward strand.
GCCAGTCCCACTTATGAGCCTGGTACTCAGCTCGCATCTCAGGGCGAATGACATTGTCGAGGTTGGAGCCTGCTATAGCGATATACGTGGAGTCAGTGTCCATCTGCAGGTACTCAAAGCTGTCACGAGCTGCGTAGCGATCGAGGAAGTCGTAGTAGAACTCCAGCATTCACAGCTTCGCGAGCTCATAAACGGCTATCCCCACCTGGAAGGGCCTTCGAATTGTGATTCTCAGCTTGCGACTCTGGAGCTCGTATGACTCACTGATCTCCTCGAGATCTTCGAACCATGCACTATGCAGGGCCTTGTCTACCACACGTTCATCCTTCATGAAGCTGGTGTTGCTATGAATTTCTAGGACCTCGATGAGCTTCCCCGTAGGCTCTTTTGCCGAGGAGTTTGAAGAGATCTGCCAAGAGCGCTTTGCTCTTATCTACATCTCCTGAGCGGCGGGCCTCCGTAACATTCTCCACGAACCACTCGAATGGGCGCCTGGCCTCATAGTCTATGGTGTGCTATACAGCAGTGATCTCCAGGCCATGGGTTATATACCACTTGAGGGCCGGGGTGTACAGCAGCCGCTTCTTGCCAGAGAGGGCGCCGACCAGCTTCTGGGTGGTGAGCCGCTTCCTCCCTGTTCGCCCTAGATATGCCAGCATCTCAGACGAGATTGCCTCTACCGGGATCTCGCGGTTATAGAAGAGAGGAGGCATTTCCTCGAACTTTGCCCACAGAGCCTTGGGGACCTCTATATCCACCTCAGCAAACCCAAACCAGCTGTCTGCTAGGAGAGCCTCTTTAAAGCTAGCTACCCCACTGGCACCGGACCAATGGCACACTTTCTCCTTACCACATGGCATCTCTTTGGCCATCATTGACAGGTACAGAGCATTTGCGTCGTAGCCGAGTAGACGTTGGCAGACACGCTCACTCTGGCGGATTAGAGTCACACCGGCCTCGTGGTATCTGGTGAACATGATGCTGGACCGCCAACAACAGCACCCTTCAGCATCTCGTAGGCTTCCTTGTCCGGTGAATAGAGGCTAACATCCGGCATGTGTTGAGCGGTTCCACGTAGGAGGTACTGCAGTGACACACTTGGGAGAGACACTGCGTCTTTGAGGATGTCTATTTCTCGTTCTGTGTAGAACTCCCGCATCCTCTCTAGGGCTTCGATGAATGGGCTGATGTCCAGGTTGTTGTAGTATCGCAGCCAGTTGGCGAATGTCCGCATTTCATGCTCGCTGAATGTCTGGTTACACTGTTCCCACTCTGTTCGCGTCAAGAGGTAGCCACCCTTGCGCTTAGATGTCCATGCTGAGTAGTCAGGAAGCCCTGGATAGTTGAGCTTCTCATTTCTCATGTGTGTCAAACCATTCATATGGGAGCCAGCTCTTCTGCTGCGTAAGCTTTGACCCATACCTCGTACGAGACTCCTGGGCCGAGGTAGTTCAGCACATCGAGAAACCGTAGCTCAGGTGTTATGAGGAACATGGTCTGACTAGCCTTCTTGGCGACTTTCACTGTACCTGTACTGTCAGTCAGCTCATCGACAAAGTACTTCTTGATGAGGTTCAGGTCATACCGGCCAGAGTTGAACCCCAGTACAGGCACTTGGTCACACCACTCGTTGATCAGTCGCTGCTGTTGCTTTGGGAGCTTGTCCAGGTCTGTCGGTATGTACTGTGCCCTAACCCTTGTCCGGATTAGAGATGCTCGCCGTTGGATATCCACCATGAACTCTCTGATCAGTTCTTTGGGGTCAGGATTGCAGAGGTGAGTGGGGTCACTCATGGCGCCATCTAAGGAGCAGCCAACTGACACAGAGATAGGTATGTGAGTACTCTCGATCGTGAGAGTCTCTGTAGGATGAGTCGTGATACCATATAGGAGTGCTTCGAAGTTGTAAACTATGAAGTGTGTGTATGGGACAGTCCGAACTCGTTTAGGGACGCTTGGGCAGCGTTTTATACAGCACTCCCAATGTACCACAAGCGTGCATCCAGAGGCTCTCAGCTTCTCCTCTCAGGACTGTCTTGCGGTATCTTTGTTCGGCATCCTCACCTCGCTGGCGTTGTGGACACCCGTGCCAGTGACAGCCATGGAACTGGTAAACGGTGTTGGTGGTCGGATCATAACCATCTACGGGAGCGCCCTCGATCCAACGCTCACCACCGTGCCCACACTCTACATGGTGTATGTGTACGCCTCTGTTTCTCAACTCATACTCGATCCAACGAGTAGCCGCTGAACTGGATGGTTGGGGTGGATAGAAGGCTTTCTCATACGCAGACTGTGGCGCCTCAACCTTCTCACCAGGACACACGATTTTTGTTTTGCCCCCTGTACAGTGATCAGCGTGGCGTTGAGACTGCATGCCTATGTAAACCTCTGCTGACAGCGACTGCAGACTAGTGTATGTGCCAGCTTGGAGATGTTCTTGATGTAGAAGGCGTGGTGGTCCCACACTCCGATAGTGATGGTGTCACGGTAGTGAGCCGCTTGCTTGATCATGTGCCAGGTGGCCTCTTCGGTTGGTTCATACACACGAATCCCGATCTTGGCGAAGAACTGTAACTTGTCCAGCTAATCCAGCGAGGTCTTGCGAACATTTTTTTTCAGCAGATGTGTTAGGGCTAGACGAAGTGCAATGACTTCGTTTCAGCAAAATCCAGCCGTATTTGCCCAAGTTATCTCCCCTGAAAAGCTAAAATTTGTTAGAATTTTCTTGTCCGGAGATCTCGAAGAGTTTTGAACTTACACTCACAATTTTCTTTCAGCAGATGTGTTAGGGATAGATGAAGTGCAATGATTTCGTTTAGAAAAAGTCTGACCATATTTCCCCGAGTTATATCCCCTGAAAAGCTCAAATTTGTCATAATTTTCTTGTCCAAGCCATATCTCGAAGAGTTTTGAACATACACTCACAATTTCTTTCCCAGCTGATGTGTTAGGGATAGACGAAGTGCAATAATTTCGTTTCGCCAAAATCTGCCCTATTTGCCCGAGTTGTCGCCCCTGGAAAGCTAAAATTTGTCCGAGCCATATCTCGAAGAGTTTTGAATCTACACTCACAATTTTTTTTCCATCCGATGTGTTAAGGATGGGTGAAGTGGCATGAGTTCGTTTCGGCAAAATCGGCGCATATTCGCCAGAGTTAGCGCCCTTAAAAAGCTAAAATTTGTCCAAATTTTCTTGTCCAGAGCAGATCTGGAAGAGTTTTGAACTTACACTCACAATTTTTTTCCAGCAGATGTGTTAGGAATAGATGAAGTGCTATGATTCGACAAAATTTGCCAAAGTTGTCTCCCTTGAAAAGCTAAAATTTGTCAAAATCTTCTTGTCCGGTCCAGATCTCGAAGAGTTTTGAACCTACACTCACAATATTTTGTTCAGCAGATGTTTTAGGGATACACAAAGTTTCATTTATCAAAGACAAACTGTTCACATTTAGCGTTCCTCAAACAAGTATGCTTGCGGGCATATGTTGAGTTTCACTAAAACTCTTGTTTAGTTTCGTAATGATTTTTAAACCATTGCCATAAAAAACCATGAGAGGATGTGAAACCAGTATACCGCCCAGCTCTAGTTGTGCCAGTTGCCAATAATTACCATTGAGCGATACAGGCCCGTTGGGCCTCTTGTTTCAATTTCTTAGCTAAACTGAGTAGACCTACATTTGCAATACTTGCCAGAAACTTTGTATTATGCTCGTGAATTATGCATGAAATGATACCTTTGTTATGTACTATCAGATCCATAAGACTGAATATGATGTAAATGGGACCTTAGGTTTCAAGTGGTCAAGCTGCTACGGAGAATACATAATCTGTGAGACACATTTTGTATCCTTTACAATACTGAATTCTTATTGTGCTGTCATTTTCCGTTAAATTTAATACATCACGCACCAGCAATCCTTGCAAAAAATTCTGTAAAATACATGTTTGATACTTTACATTCATTTTATGCCCATAATTACAGTTAATATAATACATGGTCAGAATATAAACAAACTTCCAATTCGGCAATTATGAATCCAAATTCAGCAATAAGGAGAAATTGACCACATATATTTCAATGTAATCTTGTTTGTTAAAGCACATGCATAGTTACATTCCTCTGCTGTCGTACTATGAAACTAGAATAAAATATATTTGTCATGACCAACACACTACACCCACTATGGAGACTACAAAAAAATTGTGTGATGGTGCAAGGTAATGTTACTATTGATTGAGGTCATTTTAGGTATATTTGTACGGCTATAACAAAATTTGATGCTATTACAAAAACTAGTATGACTAAAGAAAAGGGTAACCATAAGGAGCATGCATTCTAGCAAAAATTTCTTAAGTGATAGATCTTGTATAACGTAGTTTCTTGACACGCTTGTCTTCTGTACCTAAGCAATTGATCCAGTTGATGCTATTTAGATTTTGCAAAAGTATATGATACAGTGCCCCACCAGTGAGTACAGAGCAATTAGCAAATATTCAGTGAAATAATACATCATACTTGCATTACATTTTTTTTAATGCTCTAACATACATAGATTCCGTTCTTGTATCGATTTGGAGAATTCACATACTGAGATAGTACCCATTTTCAACTGGGATGTAAATCTGTTATTTCAATGTTAATGAGCTAGTGATACAACATCAATAGCTATAACATGACAACAGGCGAGTATGGCACCAAAATTGATAATTCAAACACTGCTAATATGAGTTCACATAACTTAATTTATAGACTAGTAAATCCAGACCTATCAAATTCTGTTTTTATAACTGGTATTCATAGGCAACAGCAGACCCATTAAGAAATCAAAATCCAGCAGTATTGTTTTGTAAACTAATAAATCTGAAAATAAATATTCTTTTGCATACCATAAAACTTTATTACTAAAATTATTTGAGTTTATACCATATGTGGAAATTATCGCCATGTTTGACTTTAGCGTGTGACTGAAAAAAACCGATAAAGATTTGTAAGCAATATTAGCACTGTAGGACCCCATAATGCTTAAAGGTGCTTCAGTAGAAAAGGATTGTTGGTATCATGAAGAAGATACCATGCCATGTTTGACAGCAGCTGGCAGATGTTATCTGATGCGAAACAACCTAGAACAATTTGTATCATTTCTTTACCAGTTATGAACATTTTATGATCCCTAAAAAGAAATAGTGAAAACACACTTTTCATACCACAAATACGTAACAAAATTGGTATAGTAATTACTTATTTATGCTGCATTTTGATAAAAATCTTTAGATGTAGTGCACTCGTGCTAAAGTGGTGTATCTATATAAATTGACATGCTTCTATGATGTCAGTCACCAAAACAATGAGTGCGCATGAAGACAAAAGCACCAATTCTTAGAAATAAAACCCTATTGGAAACAAGTACCCGCTCAATTTTGATATTTGACATATATTTAGTACAGATATTTAGAGTTAATGAATAAACCGAAACCTACATTTAGAAATTTTGATAATGTTGCTTCATCTCTTTGTTGATGACTTTCTTTCTTCGTCACCGTCTTATTTAGGAAACTCTTTGTGACATTGTTTTAACAAACAACATAAATGTCATCCCCTTAATAAACAATCTTAGATCTCAACTAGCTAAAAGTAACCGGGATGTTCTACAAATAGCATTACATCCAGACATCATAAATACAAGCAACTAAACCTAAGCTACTGTTGAATATAGGAAGATATACCAAAATGAGAAAAGACTTCTGAATGTCTGACTGGAATCACATACATGAACTAAGTACATCAGAAGCCTGGACTCCTTAGACACACAACTTTGTTCACATGAGTTGTATCATCATCAGATCAATATAGTTCTTCCTCAAAATAACTGGGTAAACAGAAGCACCTCCTGGATTGACCACAACACAATCGCTTCACATGCCTGAATCCTGAATATAATCAAACCAAACATAATCCCACCTCAAAGTGAGGCTGGGAAGTGAAAAGCCACGATAAACATTCACAGTAATCAGAACTAGTCAACTGACAACAGCCAATGAATGGCTGATCGCAAGCTAGCACCACTGGCCATGGATGCCAGAGTCACTGACTATTGAAATCATTCCACAGACCTGATTACACATGTCAGAATCAGCGGATGGATAATCGAAGGTACTGGTTACAGATGTCATGAAGAAGTTATGGCTTCTAATTAATAGCTGTTCTTGGTCACCAAAATTGAATGATGGTCAGGTCAACATGACCTTCATGAAATGGTTCATTATGCACTAACAGTGACTGATTGCCAGAGCCATTACACTGGATTTAGCCGTTTAACCCTTTAAGCCTTAAATCTTTTCAAGAAAATTTAAATTCTCTTATAGGAAATGTCCATTTGCAGACCAAAAGAAGAGAATTTTAGAAAATTTACCACTTAAATCTACCATTCAAAATTCAGTCATTCATTTTTTAAAGTAATCAACCATGACAGTTATGCTTTGATCAATGTTTTTCAGTCCAATAATTTGTTATTACACTCACCGGACAATCGTCGTCTTTTTAACCCGTTCACGGTGAAGATGCTCTAAACCATCCTCTGTGGCGGTCTTGAGGAATGTCATTTTGCAGATCAAGATAATAATGTTTTTGAAACAGTCATTCCAGTGCTAAATTTTCTAAAATAGTCTTGGTTTGTGCATTAGTTGCACAAATGAAGTATGTCGATGGCGCCAATGAAAATGGACTTTTACCATTCCACATACAGATATATTTGCAAAAGATTCATACAGACTGGTCTATTCAGTGTAGATTCATACAGACTTGTCTATTCAGTGTAGATTCATACAGAACTGATCTATTCAGTGTAGATTCATACAGACTGATCTTTTCAATGTAAATTCATACAGACTGATCTATTCAGTGTAGATTGCTGGGCCAATGACTATTTACAGTCAGCATGTTGAGATGATGGCTGACCAACTCCGCACACATCACATACAGATGAAGCGTGTCCAACATTAAACATGGTCAGCTGACGAATACTTGCTCGGGCATCTATATGAGAACAATGCCAGTTGCTGACATATGACCTAATGAGGGCACATGGAAAATAACACAGGCTAACACTAATAACATACCATGTATCAAGTTAGCATTTGATGGGTACTCCCCTCTAGATAGTTCAATCTGGTCATAAAGCAATGGTTAGGATCATTTGACATGCTTGATGACACTAGTCCAAACCAATTCACCTTTCCAGAGTATCCATCCATCACCTGACCTCGTCATAATCAGCTCAGACTGTGTATAATGATGTCACAATCATTATGCCACAATGGGTTCCATATCGTCACCAAATCTCAAACAGCCCGACACGTTGTATGAATTGAATGTCTTTGTAATTCTTTGCTTTTTAATAAAAATGCTGTTGAATATTTTGAACCTAATTTGACTGGGCGCTGTTGCTGCCTTAGGCAGCAACAGCACCCAGTCAAATCAGATTCAAAATATTCAACAGATTACCTGTGTAGTTTTTGGAAATTGATAGTCAGGGTGTTCAGAGACCGATCGATCCCAACACAAGCGAGGTGTGGGTGGAGCTTAGCTAGAGATGAGCGAGGCATAGATAAAACCGGAAAGGTCCATTGACATACATGTGATAAATGATTACAGATTACCAGATCTGCCAGGCATGATCAGAGCAATCATATCCTAGTAATACATGTTACACCACTCATTGATTCAACTTTAAATGTTTCTTTTTGATTATACAGATGTTGATGAATTAGCCTCCTTCAAGGATGAGCTAGATGTATTGAAGAGCATCACGAATCTCTTATCCACGACTGATCAGTACTGTTGTCATCATGTGGTCAATGGCAGAGAAAGATGTGCCAGCCAAGCTGACTGACAGACTTGACAAATATCGTGTTCGTTATCGTAAGATGGACGAAGGGCACAGTGATGGTAAGTGTTATTAAATTAATACTAATAATATTCATAAAACCATAGCGTCTTCAAATTAATACATGAATGATCAACTGCTCCTAACCATTATGTAGTATCACTTAAATATTTTAGTGTACGCATTGATCATGATAGAAATGGAAATGAATTTTAAATATATGCTATCATAATAACGCATTCGGAGCATTTGATTCGCATGTCTAGCAAGTGTGAAGTAAAATAGTATTGTCTTTGAGCATGACTAGATGTGTAGGGAGAGAACTACTGATTGAAGCATATCACTGCATTTATTTGCAAGCAAAACAGACTTCTTGGAAAATTTCACTGATATGACTAGACTGCAGGCCAGAAATTAGTTAATAAGAATGATACTTTATCCTAGAACCCTCCAATTTAGTATGGTGACCTTTATAGTGATTGAGATACAAAAAATCACTCAGAGGCTCAACAAATGTTAGCTGGTATCACTGCTTTTGATTTCATTATTGTATTTCTATTGATATACCAGTACTTATCACATCTTTCAGTGATCACTATCCAGCTTCAGAGTTCATCCCGTCAAAGCATTTGATCTAATCAACACCGTCAAGGCAGATTATAGGAAGAAACGTACAGAAATTGACAGTAGATTTCACATAATATATGAACAAGCAGTTCGCCTTGCGGAAAAAGTGGGCATGGATGTAAAGAACACCATGTGTTGCTCGGAGGCAAACACATCGTAGTAACATTGGATCACAGTCAGTTAGTGACTACTATAGAATGAATGTAGCCATCCCTTTCTTAGACCACATTGTATCAAACCTTGATTCTCGATTCAGTAACCTATCGGCCACTGCAGCTAAACTGCTGGGCCTCGTTCCATCTGTGTTTAAGTCGAACGAGCAGGGAGTTGATATTGGCACAATCCTTGAAACATATCGAGATGATTTGCCATCTCCAGAATTAGTTGACTTTGAACTATGCCACTGGAAATCCCGTTATGATCATCTCCAGCAAAGGCGATAAAGGAGTGCAATAAACTCTATTTCCCCAACATCCATGTCAGCTGGCATGCACTATTCCGGTTACACCATGTGAATTACATGTGTGCTTCTATGGGACAAGAGCGTTTATCGGCACTTACACTTCTACACACTTCACTATGACAAAACAATTGACCTTGACGAAGTCGTGGACATATATGCGAAACTTCATAGCAGGCGTTTGGAGTTAGATTCACTAATCAAGCTTTAAAAACACTCATTTGATTAGTGAATCTTACAGGTGCACTTGCTTCATGCATCTATAGTTGTGGACTTGTTGTTACATTCATGTATACATGTATGGGCATTTGTATGATAGGTCGCATAGTGTGGATGGGGATTGGTGTGGTGTGTGGGTGGTGTCAGTTGCTACTGGAATCACTAAAATGTACAAACACAGATATTTAAATTTTTGGTGTCATTAAGAGTAATTACAAATTAAAA
>JAVVLW010001161.1:0-78000 GCA_034401795.1 Chaetoderma sp. LZ-2023a
TTATGTTATGTTATTAACATCTGGATACGATTGGTTTGATTTTTATCCTTGTTTGTTGATTCTCAAATCTCCTCCCACCTAATGTTTAAGTGGGGCACTGACTAAATCTACGGGTTTAGCAAGTAGTGATTGAACGGTAATGGATGTTTTTGTGGTGTAATAACAACCCCCCACAGACCCCCCTTGCGGGTTGGTCTGTTGTTTTATTAATCACTATAAAAACATACTTACCGTTCAATCACTACAACCCGGCCTCAGCCACCCCGCATGGAATTGATTTGGGAATTTGCCTATAATATTTGGCACAGAATTCAGAAAAGTTAATCTGTTTCCTATTTGGGCTCCAGTGCCCATGCGCAAGCGCGCTTAGTGACAGGCGTCACTATGGAGTGAGTACAGACTGGTGCCAGTCTATATCACTCAATATACTGGAGATGGACTTAACCAGTAGCCTGGTTGAGGGTCCATATTAATAAAAATAGGCATGGGGAGGAGTGTATGCAAGCATAAAAATCTTATTCTGGTAGCTAAATGCAGATAATTGATTTAGCAAGTAGTGATTGAGCGGTAAGTATGTTTTTATAGTGATTAATAAAACAACACACCAACCCGCAAGGGGGGGGTCTCTTGGGGGGGCGGGGGGTGTTCTTTGCCTATCAAAGTATAAAATTCGAAGTTCGTTTCATTATTTTTCTTCAATATTTAACAGAGTTATCACCCTTTGAAATATACACAATTCATTAATTTGGTAATTTTCTGTCAATAACTCGTAGTAGACTAAATGGATTTGGACAAATTCTAAATTTAGGTTAATACTATGGAGTTGGAGATTACATTCGTGTTTCTTTTGTTTCTGTCAATATTTGCCAGAGTTATCACCCTTGAAAATATAAACTTCATTAATTTGGATGTTTCCATGCAATAGCTCATGCTCAACTAAATGGATTTGAGCCAAATTCGGAATTTAGTCTAATAATATTAAGATGGCAGTCAGGTTCTTGTTTCATTAGTCTTATGTCAATATTTGCCAGAGTTATCAATCACCCTTGATGTATACAAACCTCGTTAATTTGACATCATTGTCTTACAACAGACACTGTAATGTAAGCACATATATCAGTTATACGAAGCAGGCAAGTGAATTGCCAAAATTCATTACATTTCATTTCAACAAAATCGGAAATCGAGGGGATTTATATCGCTTGCAATGCCAATGCCTTGTGTTATTTTGGAAACATGTCAAGTTATTTCTGAGCTGTACTATATTACCTGGATGGGCATAGTGTGCAGGCATGCTTTGAACTTTGCTAGATTCACATAAATGTGGCTTATCGAGACATTATTCTGGACATCCTCATTGCAGTCAAATGTGCCTCTCCAGTACACCATTCAGACCATATGAGGCTGCAGGTATCCTTTAGAAATAGTGGCAAATACAATGGTGCCATCAGTTTTGTGATAAGGAAAGCATCATGTATATGGAGGTATGTGTCTGTGAGAGTAAGATAGTGAGTGAGTTTATATTTAACAAGTAGATTTAATTTTTGCTTTCATGTTATTTAATTTACTGTTTTCTTTCTTTTTCAGCAAAGTGATACTTGACCTTTGTGATCGCTAGTAGATTAGCATTCTCTCAAAATACATGGCAGATGACAGTTCCACAGTAGGATATAGACTACAGTTCCACAGCAGAATACCGACTACAGTTCCACAGCAGAATACAGACTACAGTTCCACAGAATGTTACAGACTACAGTTCCACAGCAGGATACAGACTACAGTTCCACAGCAGGATACAGACTACAGTTCCACAGCAGAATACAGACTACAGTTCCACCAGCTGGATACAGTTCCACAGAAGAATGCAGACTACATTTCCACAGCAGGATACAGACTACAGTTCTACAGGTGGATACAGACTACAGTTCCACAGCAGGATACAGACTACAGTTCCACAGCAGAATACCGACTACAGTTACACAGCAGGACACCGACTACAGTTCCACAGCAGGATACAGACTACAGTTCCACAGCAGGATACCGACTACAGTTCCACAGCAGAATACCGACTACAGTTCCACAGCAGGATACAGACTACAGTTCCTCAGCAGGATACAGACTACAGTTCCATGGCAGGATATAGACTACGGTTCTACAGCAGAGTACAGACTACAGTTCCACATCAGAATATAAAAGTATAATTGCATTACTACTGATGATGAACAGGAGGTGGTGGGCCAGTTACCTCATCTTGATTACCGGTGCTTGGAAAATCTCTTGATGATAATAGTGCAAGCTACTGTAAAGGTTACCTGCTTATCTTAGCCAGGAAATCATGTTTCTGCGTGAGAGGAGGTCCATATCTTAGCATTCTAACCCTTACAGACCAGATATTTGTGCTGATATAAGCAATATTCTGTTGAATATTTTGAAACCAATTCGACTGAGACCGGTCGCTGCCTATGACAATGACAGGTTGTAGTCAAATTAGTCTCAAAATTTTCAACAGCTTCCCTGTATAGTTATCTTGAAATTCAGACACTTGAGATCTTAAGGGTTAAAGTACTAAGACTAACTTTGTTCTTTTTTACCAAACTTTCGTAAACAAATTTATGTGTGTCATCGGGTCCCACTTACCCACTAGACTCAATGTTTTCCTGTTATATTCAGATGTGAATGTACACACTATAATCTGTTAATAGTTATATACACCAAGGGAGGCAACTATGACTTATAAATGTCCACTATATACAGATGGAAAATGTGTTTTGGCAAAGCATTCATGAACAGGGTTCGTCGGCTCTACATTTTAAAGAGGTGCCAGTCATACCAGTTTTAAACTGTCCATGGTGCATGCTTCAAATTCTTTCTAGAATAATCAGTGCAGGGCTATCAATATCATTAGCTAACAAACCTATGTACAATTAGTTAGGCCTGAGTCATATACATGATCAAGAGCCAATGTGAAATATCCGTGAGTCTAGACCCTAGCATTGGGAACTAGCATATAAACGCCTCAAATATTACAACACAACGTGAAATATATTCTCATATTGCACACCTTTGCAAACAATATTGAAAGCCTGGGCACTGAGAAAATCTGATAAAGTTGTTGCTGCCTTAGCCAGCAATGACTGCCATCAAATTGCTCAAAATATCTTCAGAAGAACAAAGCTATCTGGCTTATGGTAACCAAACTTCAGCTATAGTTTTTTTTACTGCATTTCTATCACTAGTACAATGCATTTATCTTGTTCCTCCATATATCTTCAGCTCAGGGACTTTGGTTATTTCTGGTTACGGTTTCTGTTTACCGTGAATTAGTCCATACAGGTGAACTTTTCTGTTTATCTCAATTACGGCTAAACTATTATTGTTATAGTAATCAAACGTCATCTATAATTTTATTACCGCATTTCTATCAATAGTACAATGGATTTATCCCGTTCCTCTATGTACTTTCAGCTCTGCGAATATCTTATTATGCCCCCCCCCATATATAAATATGGTGTGTGTGTGGATATATAGCGTTTGCTTTGTCTGACTGTCCATCTGTTCGGGCATTCATTTCTGGATAACTCGAGTTCTATTGTATGGATCGATACCAATCTGGCGTGGGAGCTTGTCCTTGATGGTCCGAAGAACCCTATCGGCCAAATTGTCAAAGGTTAGGGTTACAGTGACCTAAATAATTACGTATTGCATTTCTGGACGATAACTCAAGTTCTATTGAAGGGATCATTACCAATCTGGCATGGGAATTTGTCCTTGGTGGTCCAATGAACCCTATCGGTTTTGGCATCAAAAGTCAAGGTCATGGTGACCTAATTAATTTTGTAGTATTGCGTTTCTGGATAATAATCAGTTCTATTGAAGGGATCGTTATCTGGCATGGGAGCTTGTCCTTCATGGTCCGAAGAACCCTATCGATCTTGGCATGAAATTGTCTACAGTCAAGGTCATAATGACACTTGTCCTTGGTGGCCTGAAGAACCCTATTGATTTTGGGGTCAAACGGTCGATGGACAAGGTCACAGTGATCTAATTAATGACGTAATATTGCGTTTCCAGATGATAGCTTGAGTTTGATTGAAGGGATCATTACTAATCTTCGGTGGGATGGTTGTCCTTGGTGTTTCGAAGAAGCTTATAGATTTTGGTGTCGAAGGTCACGGTCACGGGGACCAATCCTGGGTGGGAAGTTTAGCATGGTGGGTGGGGGGGGGGGGGGGACATACTTTAGTAGCAATCTCTGATTATCATTCTTGTTTCTGGTTAAATTTTGAGTTTACCTTGAATTAGACAATTATGATGTCTCAAAGCGATGTACAGTTCATACCAATGTCTTCTATTATGTAGTGATTGGAACCAGGTTCAGAGATACATATATACATATAAACATGTGCAATGGGGACCCTTTGCATATCTTTAAGGCTTTTCATACTAATAGTTCTTTCACTACAGGTACAGTAAGCTGTTAGGGGTTTGGGGTTCAGTCTAGAGGCTATGGCTTCATCATTGGCCAATACTATGGGAGGGGGGAGGGAGGTCCTAGTTTGGTAAGTTATTTGGCGTTTCAATATCAGACTGTACCAAGTGGTCAATCATGCTCAATGTAATTTTACAGAAAGCCTGTTGCTTGCATAGTGTCAAAACATAACACCATCCACTGCCCTATGTGATAATATGGCATACTGTGCCATGATCTAAATAGAAATAGGGCCATGCAAAATTTTGACTATTTGATTCGATATTGTCACAAAGCTTCAATTCGATTAAATTCGATTTTTGTGGATTCAAGATTTTCGAATGGTGAGTAAGCATTAGGGCTTCACAGTATTGGACAATATAGAATGATGGCTTGCGTTGTATGATACTATATTTATTATCATTTTATTTTGGTCTCTTAGATAACTGTCAAAATGGATGTGCAGGAAGGTAGATTTAATTTTTACCCATAATACTATATTAAATACTATGTGTAGACCATGCTGGGAAAATCCCTCAAAATATCATAGATAAATCGCTCCATGCTGAGAAACGTAGGCATAATTCCAACAGCTCCTGGCACATATTAGAGTGATTTTACACGTTTTCATGGAATCGGGACAAATACATGTGTCATCAGTTATTCAACTCATTCTGTGGGAGTAACAGTAATGTACAGTATGTTCTGTGAATTACAACGCAAGAACATTGTATTTTTATGGTACTGGTTTGTTAATTTCTGACAAATTATCTCACTTGCAAACCTGCTTGGCCGAATGATTTGAAACTTAAAACATTTCATCTGGCACAAGACGTCAACCAAGGTTGTTCAAAAGAACCTAATTGGTAAATCAGGAATCAACAGTATGGAATCAGCAAGCACGTCTTCCATCAACCCAGCGGGATTCACAAAAACCATTGTGATGCCACGCCATGACCCTGACAGCACGGAAGCAACTGCTTTCTGCAAGGATCGTGAAGAATTCTGGATCCATCAATCACATTGCATGTATCCTATAGGCATCAATCACGCTGATTGGTATTCTCACTCTACCTCTGGTAGTAAAACATCTGATTGGTAAATTAGTCTGGCAGTCGTCTTGGATGACCCTTTTTCACAAAACCGACTTCTGAACCACCAAAGGGATTGAACCGAAATTGGCCAAATATGATTATGACCCATTCATGTTTGTTCAAAGTAAGTTGATGTATAGAAAAACATGTTGGACAGGGACAATGAAATATAAGCTATTGTCAGCTGAATGATTCTGCATGTATACAGTAGACTGGTAGTAAAACATCTGATTGGTAAATTAGTCTGGCAGTCGTCTTGGATGACCCTTTTTCACAAAACCGACTTCTGAACCACCAAAGGGATTGAACCGAAATTGGCCAAATATGATTATGACCCATTCATGTTTGTTCAAAGTAAGTTGATGTATAGAAAAACATGTTGGACAGGGACAATGAAATATAAGCTATTGTCAGCTGAATGATTCTGCATGTATACAGTAGATTTTCGTGTCTGCTGAGTATGAATTTAGCACTCACATTAGAATAATCGTTTTCCAAATCAAGGTCATTGGTCAATTTGGCCATTGTGCACCTTGCATTTTATGCTATTGTTAGAAACTCATTTAAACATCTTGTTAGAAAATGCTTGATTGTCAGAAAATGCTTGGTCTTTATCTAGGGCTAGCCATGAATCAAATTTCTGATTGTGTGATTTGCCTGATGGCCATCTTGGACGATCACATTTTTTACAAAAAGGGATTGGGCAGAAATTTGGTAAATATTACACCCTTTCAAGATTGTTTAAGAGAATTAGATATGTGAAAAAATCAAACAATCAATACTAATTTTGTTAGTTGATGGATTTTGACTGTGAAAATGGTGATATACATGTTTTGATGCCTGATGAATACTAATGTGACACTTTTAGAAATTTCTTAATTTTTATCACAAAATCATTCATTTCTGATGTATATGCTCATGTTTCCTGGCAGCCATTCTCACGCTTATAACTGTTTGTATTTCTACAACGATTTTCATGTTCCTGGTTCAAATACTCTTATTGCAGGTGAGTGGTACAGGTCCATTGGACCTCTTGATTTTACATTGCTTTTCTAAAATGAAATTTATTTTCATAGCTCAGGGTTAAAGCAAAAATTTTAATTATATGATGTTACAGTGTTTAGATCTCTAGTAAGTTATTTGACATAAATTTGTTAACTGACTTGTTCTTGTTTGTTATACATCCATTTTTATAATGTGGTATTTCTATATATTGTTATTCTCTATGTTTATCGTGTGAATTATTGTATAGAGATTTATGAAACATAACCAGAGTATGTACCGGCAGTCCTTATTGGTCAGTCAATATGTCTCAAGACAGCTGTCCAATGTAAGCATGATATTTATCAGATGAAATGCGGTAAATGAACAAGGTATTTAACCCTTTCAATGACAAAGCCCTGAACAAGTAAATTCTTTAATATTAATGTCATATTAATTTCAAAATATTCATCTTTTTATTTGCCCTGAGATTGAGATACTGGGAATTTATCTGTGAAAGCGGTAAGAGCATGTATCCTGTGTCTGAATCTCATATATTGACCTATGTATGGGCATATACACCAATGTATGTGGTGTGTGATCTATGTAGGGCCATATACACCAATGTATGTGGTGTGTGATCTATGTAGGGTCATATACACCAATGTGTGTGATCTATGTAGGGTTATATACACCAATATATGTGGTGTGTGACCTATGTAGGGTCATATACAACAATGTATGTGGAGTGTGATCTATTTAGGGTCATATACACCAATGTATGTGGTGTGTGATTTATGTAGGGTCATATGCACTAATATATGTTGTGACTGATGTATGTATGGTCATATACACCAATATATGTGGTGTGTGGACCTATGTTGGGTCATATATACCCCTATGTATGTGGTAACTGACATATGTAGTTGTATATACCCCTATGTATGTGGTGACTGACATATGTAGTCGTATATACCCCTATGTATGTGGTGACTGACATGTGTCATCATATATACCCATATGTATGTGGTGAATGACATGTAGTCATATATACCCCTATGTATGTGGTGACTGACATGTGTAGTCATATATACCCCTATGTATGTGTTGAATGACATGTAGTCATATATACCCCTATGTATGTGGTGACTGACATATGTACAGGCCTGGAAATAACTTTTGCAACAGTGTCCAACATTTTGTCAGGCACCAGCTGCTTAGTACCGGACATCAAGAATTTGCTGCCTTTCAACTATATTCTACTTCACAGTGTTCTTTACTTGAACTTATTAGAAACATGTGAAAAAGCAACTAATCATGTGTCATAATGATCGTGGTCCACCTTAGATAGATGCATATTTTATGGATTTGTCAACACTTGTATACATACTCTTGTCAGACACTGCAACTACTAGGACTGTTTAAATCTGTACTTGACAAAATGTCAGGAACCGGCCACACTGTTCCTGACATTTGGTATTTTGGTGCCTGACAAGGTCCTTGACAGGCACCTTATTTCCAGGCTTGATGTAGTTGTATATACCCCTATGGTGACTGACCTATGTAGTGGTATATACACCAAAGTTTTGTGTGACTGATCTATGTATGGTAATAAACACCTATGCAATTTAAGCACAATTTTGTCAGTTAATTGTAAGATTTTCTTATGGAAAAGATCAAGCTATTATCTTTGAAAATTTACCACTAGAATGACTGGTTCTGGTATCGAGCCAATCATTTGAGTAGTAAAATTCTAAAAATAGTCCTCTTGGTCTGCAAATGGACAGCACAACTAGAGTAGTTACACAAGGAATATATAGAAATATTCATACCTGTAGTTACAGGTGTATCAAGACAAAGTTAAATACATCGTGTTGGTGCATATGTGGTCTTAGAGGCAATAGCTTATAGTTATTAGATTTTATATACAGAATTGTGTACATAAAATTCTTCTAGTGTGTCAATACTAGCACAATAATGGAATGGATCTCCAGTTTTAGCTATGCCCCGCCCATCTCTATCTAAGCTCCACCCACACCACGCTCGTGTTGGGATCGATCAATCTCTGAACTACCTGACTATCAATTTCCAGAAAACTATGCAGGTAAGCTGTTGAATATTTTGAAACTAATTTGACTGGGTGCTGTTCCTGCCTATGTCAGCAGCAGCGCCCAGTCAAATTAGTTTCAAAATATTCAACAGCATCTTTATTAAATAGCAAAGACATACAATTCATACAATGTGTCAGACTATTAAACCTTTAAGATGGACTAAATCGAGTCATTCATGACATATGATTATGACGTCATCCTACACGTCAAGTTAGTTGATTATGACGTCATATGATGGATGGATAAACTGGAATGATCCATTGATTCTCATATATACGAGAACTCAATAGTCAAGAAGATGCAAATGGTAAATTCCAAAGTTGATGGCAGAATTCACCGCAGAGAACATTTCTATCATTATTCATTTACTGAGAATGTCTTCAATAAGTGATATTTTGTGATTGTGTCCATAACACCTGTCTTTGATGTGGTCCCAATAATTCTTGGCCGTTTGCATCTTAGTCTCAAATTTTTGAAGGCCGAGGTTTGTAGAATTAGTGGCGCCAGGATTTTGTCCGAAATTGCCAAACTGTCTCGACATGTTTAAGATTGTTCTAAGTTCTTTTCAATAGCGATGTTTCCTTTTTCAGATACGTTTTCATGCGAAGAAATTGAGGGGCACACACTAGTTTACAGAAAACTAACATATAATAACAAATATGCGTAACACACCCAGAATTTCTGTATAAACATTAGTATGCAGTAACAATATGTCAAAACCATTATGATACTAACAGAAATTGGATGTTCACACATTTAATTAGATCTATCGGCTATTGTCGCTTTATAGGTGACAATTTTGTACAGAATCTATTTTTGATAAATTGTTTATTGTTGTACTCTATATCTACAGTTACTATACATATCATTGACATTGTTAGCTCACCTGGCCTGTAAGGCCAAGTGAGTTTATGGCATGGCAGCCGGCCGTCGTCCATATGTCGGCTGTCTGTCTGTCATCTCTCTGGCAACTTTTGCTTAAAATTGCTACTCCTCATTAACTGCTTGGTGGATTTCAACCTAATTTGGCTGGAAGGACCCTATGGCTGTAGGCTTCAGACCTTCTATACAGAATTTTGATTGGTAAATTTTTTGGATTAAAATCTGAGATTTTGACAGATTTACAGTATATTTTCAAAATGCTACTGCTCATTAAACACTTGGTGGATTTCAACTTAATTGGGATGGAAGGACCCTATGCAACTAGGCTTCAGAACTTGCATAGAGAATTTTGTTTGGTCAATTTTTTTGCTGAAAATCTTAGATTTTATAGAAGATTTATCGGAAATTTTCAAAACCTATTTGGCTGGTCAGACCCTATTGGAGTATACTCTAGAACTCTTCAGAATTTTGATTGGTCGATCTTTCAGGGGAAATCTTAGATTTGATAGAAGATTTGGGTAGAATGACATTATCATGGTAGGCTCCAGAACTTCTATTCGGAATTTTGCTTGGTCAAGTTTTGGGATGAAAATAATAGATTTTATGAAAAATGTACAGGAAATTGTCAAAAGACATCTCCTTAACCGCTTGATTGATTTTATCCAAATTTGGTTGAAATAATTCTATCGTGGTTGGCTCTAGAATTTCTATTCAGAATTTTGGCTAATTTTTCGCGAACTATTTAAAACGCTACTCCTTAATTAATGGCCTGTTTTTAACAAAAACTGAGCGTAATGATTGATCCTAGGGTGGTAGGCTTCAACATATCAAACAAGAGCTTTGATTGGTCAATTTGTTTGGTGGCCATCATGGATTTAAAATAAAATTTCCATCATGTCTGTTTAAGCGCTAATTGTCCTGGTGAGTGTGACAAGCAATTTGAGCATCTTGTTTATATACTGTGTTCTCATCATTCACGTTTCAACTATAAATACTTATTTAAAATGATTATCACTCTATATTTATATTACTGAATCTTTTCTAGTGAAAATAGGAGCTATTTAATATATTTATATTTTGGAATGGTTGTTTGTATATTTATTTATATATTCTAAGATTGTATTCTAATTGTAAAATGTTTAAGCGCTTTTTGACTCTCTTTTTCAGCATGAACTAATGCAGTTCATGTTCAGTTCATAATGCAGTTCATGTTCAGTTCATAATGCAGTTCATGTTCAGTTCATAATGCAGTTATTGAAAAAGAAGGGATGGTTTTTATTAACTCTTTAATGGTCAAGCCGGCCAAAACCAGCCTATGCAGTAGTTTTGAGGAATAGCCATCTGCAGGTAAAGAGAAGTATTTTTGAAAATTCTCCACTGGAATGGCTGGCCCGATAATCGAGCCAGTCATTCCAGTGTTAAATTTTCAAAAATACTCTTCTCTTTACCTGCAGATGGATGTTCAATAAAGAAATATTTTGACTTTCTTGACCAAATTTGACCAGTAAAGGGCTAAAACGAGTGATTATTGAATCAGATGCAGTATTTTTTCATACCATATACATGTACGTTCTAAAGATAATTATTCATTCTTGTCATGCAAGAATAGAACAGATATAATTTTATTTTAATATTTAACTTTCACCACTAAAGGATACTCTAAATACTTCATGATGTTAGAATTATACTGATGAAATTAATTTGACCGGTTAGCCATCTCAATCAATTATTTATGCTGTAACAAATCTTAATATAATTAATATTATAATAATAATTTTAATAAAATTCGAAACTTTGTGATATTCACTTTAATTAGATCAAGGCCATTTAAAGTTGATCTGCCATGTTGAGAAACACAATACGTCACTACTCACACCAGTATTGAGTAATGAGGCACCAATGTTTGTCTGTGTCCAATAACTGTCCATTAAGAGAATTGGTAATGTTAGGATACATTCTGTACTTGAGCTTTTCATTTAATATGTTGACCCAAGAGTAACTGTTAGTCAAACATACAATACAATGTGACGGTTACATGCCTGCGTGTTACTGAACATTGCTTGCATGTGTAACAGAACTGTGTGTCACCGCACATTGCTTACATGTGTAACAGAACTGTGTGTCACCGCACATTGCATGTGTAACAGAGCTGTGTGTCAATGCACATTGCTTGCATGTGTAACAGAACTGTGTCACCGCACATTGCATGTGTAACAGAACTGTGTGTCAACGCATTGGTAGATGCTGCTTGCATGTGTAACATGTCTGCATATCATTGCATAATGCTTATATAAGCATACCTTCCAGCTTCTCTTATAGGCTTACGTTTTGCATGAACTTTGTGATTCCAGGTGAGCCATTGCTTAACCCTTTCACATACAAATCCCTGCAAAAGTATATTCTTGACAACATAGAATTTATTCTGTTGAACATGTTGGAATAAATTTGACTAGAAGCCATTGCTGGCACATCTAGTCAAATTAATTTCATAATATTCAACATTGAAAATGAGATATAGAGAATTAATGGGTGACGGGTTAATGCTGACAAGAGGCCTTAAGTACTGCAGCTGTGTTGTACCAATCAAGGTCTCATCAATTCCATCTGCGGTACATTTAGATGACTGCTAAATGAGAAACATGAGCATATTTTGTCATAGTTGGCAAGGAATGTTATGATATTTAATCGTGATAACAATATTCTAAGGACTGTTACTGTATGTAGATGTAGCTCGCGGGGGTACGTGCTGGTCCACCGATAGATATCTGCCCATCGCACCACAAGTGCACGATGACTGGGATGGCTGGTTAGCTGCAGATGTCGGGGTTGCGGATCCTGTATGACGTCTCTCCGCGGTGTACAAAGACCGACTTCTAGAGCCGGTGGAACAATGATGTTCCAGTGGGGCTGTGCGACCATTGCCGCCAAGATTGAACCACATTGTTTCATCCCAACTATTAGTATCACCGGTATGCCTATCCATATTAATTTAGAGTTATGGAACAATTTATAATTGAACAGTAGAAATGTTAATAAATACTATACAAACTAGGTGAATCATTTGACTAGAATGAGCACAATAATACACAATATAGAGCTAGCTGGTGTCCTTTCCACGTGGTGTCGCCGGAGGTACCACACAGATCCTTGAATCTGCAGAGGTATCCCCGCAAGAGAAGCATCCGCATAAGAGATCACTGAGTAACTTAATATAAGTTAATATACCCCTAACATACACAGAGAGAACAATGTTGCTGCGAGAGGAAAGTGCCTGGCGCGGGCCTCCGTCACCGAATGTTTCATGATGGTGTGAGAGGATGGTGCCTCGCGCAGGCCTCCGTCACAGGGATTCTCGCTGTTGCGAGAGGCAAGTGCCTCGCGCGGGCCTCCGTCACAGGAAAATGTCTTCGACGCTGAAGTGGAGGAAAAGAGTTGGCAAAAAGGGCCACTCTTTTGTTCAACAGAAAATGCTAAGTGATGATCCTAGTGAAACCATAATTGATGTGATGCGTACTGGTTTACATGAAGGCGGAACGAGCGATTTCTGAAGAATTCCCACGTCACTGTCTTATGTAGTTTCAAGGAGTTGTATTGGTAGATGCCGCTTTATTTATGCGGGCCTTCTGCTACAGTCTACCCTACCGTTTAGTTGTTAGAAACAAAAACTAGCTTTGGCCGCAAGTGGCAGGGATTCCCACCTATCATTAGATACAGCTGTCCAATGGGCGTCGATGCCTAGCTTCCCGTAGGTCGCTTTGAAAGAGCATCTACCTCCATGGACAGTATGTGTACATGTTACATCGCAACGCATCCAAATTTGATGAAAATCCGGCTACCTTGCTCCGCAACCACATAAAACATCACCTGGACAATGGATACATTTCACATAAGCAAGTTTGATCACTGACATATCGTTAAGGCGGGTATAGAGAGGCGAATATCCATCGTGAGCGTCCTTCCCGTGAGGGCGTGGCGGATTCCAAGATCCTTCCCAGACACTCCAACAAGTTGGATGGAGATGCGCGTCTCGTCTGTCACCGATTCCTACGGATCTAACTCTTGACCTGTCGTTAGGATTAAGTTCCAATGCGCCCAAATATGCACTGCGGGCCGGTAAATAAACTATCAAACTCACATTTATAACTATATGTTTTCGCAGTGCTTTCCTTCGTTAGTGGGGTTGTCTAGCTAACAAGTATCCGAGGATATGGGGGAGATGTATGTAAATCAGCACTTTAACCATCACCACTCGGAAACCTCCGATAGTTTCCCAGGGTCGGATCTGATCAACATGCTGATGGGACGTCCAAACAATTAAGAGCCACACGGCTAGTGGATCGTAGAAAGAGAAAATAACTTGATATATACGAGGCCCTATAGGTATTTGGCCAATTTTACACAACCTTGCGTTATCGCAACTACCGGAAAAGAGGCATACACTATATGTCTCCTAACGAAGAGATTGTCCCTAACCACTTTAACCTATCCTATCGAGCTGAACAGTAAGGTTTAGTCGGTAACATGCCGGGCTCAAACAATTAGAGCACGGTCAGCGACCTCAGTGTAAAATTGATGATGGCGGGAATAACTGATGCGGATATAAATGTTGCTGTATAGTATCTCCTAGCGTACTGCAGTCCAAAGTTTTCTACAATTAAACAAAACATATTAACTGGATGGCTATCTGCCATGTACAACTAACCAATGCAATAAGTAGATTGTAATTAAATTAAGTAACTAAGTATCATAGACTGATAAACTTAGATAGTGCGACTAGTTGAGAGCACCACAGTAAACAAGAATAATATTCACAGTAATAGAAAAATTATAAATTGTGGTGCGCTAACATATTCATAGCGCGAATCGACACGTTCTCTGGAGCTGGCAAGATTTCCGCAGGCGATTCCTGCAGCTGGTCTCCGCAGGTTGGCTCCGCAAGCTGACTCCTTCAGACAGGGTAGATACGGTACACACTCAGGACAGTGAAACAGGGCAGTGAAAAGATGTCTATTAGATAGTCCCAGCAACTGGTATATAATTTATACAGTAGTGAGAAAGTTATCCATCCGGCGACGGAAATAAAAAAGTTGAAGGTTGCCCATTAACAGAGAGGGCGGTATACAATGTTAAGCAGTTACATAACTTGGCACACAGTGCGGGATGCACCGCATAGCTCTTGCGGTGCACCTAGCAAAGTCCACCAGACTGTGGTCAAAAAGTTAATTAAAACACACACGACATGCTGTGCAGAATTTAGTGTCCACTTTTCAGTGTGGCTGGCAGATCCGGCGAGTCGTCCACCAAGAATCACCATAGCGCTACATCATGTAGGATTACATCCTGGGCTGCAAGGGCCCTTTCCGCAGGTGTTCCCTTTAGAAAAGCTTGCAAGCGGGAACCAATACTTTAATTAATTATTTTGCTCCTGGATGGCTATCTGAGAGCATCCAAAATTGTGTAATGCAGAAAGTCTGAGAACTGTTTTTAAGTGCGGGTGAGCTGAAAGCCTTGAGGAACCACGGTGATGTGCTGTATCTTCCATTGTTGTTCCGGTCCACTCGTCTAGTCCGCACCTCCAGTCAGTTCTCGGCAGGTCTGTCTCCACGCCGACGATGCTCTTGATCCTTGGTTTTTCACCCCTTTTATACTCCCTGTGACATCGGAGCTGGTCGCCTCAACGAATCAGCAGCCGAGCGCCAGCCAATCAGCGTGCTAGTATACCAGTGACGTATCAACCACGTGTACAATATCACCCTGTATTTAGTTTAATATATACACGATTACGACGTTATAGCAATATTCTGAATATAATTTAGCGGGGAGCTTCGACCATAACTCAGCCATTTCTGGGCTGATTTTAAAACGGTTTACAGTTTTAGAAGGCTCATTTAATTCTGGTCCTAATCGGTACCAAGAACAAAGACAACGGATGAATTATAAGCATTTACGAGTAACTATCGCTTCCAAATCCGAGACGTGTTGTCAGGGAAGCTCTGACGCGCACGCATGCGCACCACGCGTTTTATCGGACTTAGCCGATTTTGACAAGAAACCTCTCATAGGGCCTATGCATGCGTACTATCCTACCAAAGGGGGGGGGGGGGCGTGCTTGGAGCAAATCCGGAGTGGCCGTACCGCACCGAGCTTTGCTGGGACGGTTAGTACCTGTCCGGTCGGTCCGCGCTACATAGACAAGCATTGGTACAACTATATTACTGATAGTACCTAGTATAGAACCTTTTAACATGCTCATTCAGATTTAAGTCTGCTGACAGAATGTTTTGAAAATGTGCCTTTAATATGGCTTGCTTGATAACTATGATAGACTAGTTGTGAATGTGCACAGGATGAGATGTGTCAATAATTAAAATCAAAAGACAATGATTGTTGTTTTTATTAGCAAGTGAGCTTATGCCATGGCGGCTGGCCACCGGCTGTCCATCCATCAAATCGCATCTCATTTATGCTTTGACCGATTTCAACCAAATCTGACTGGAAGGATCCTATGGTGGTTAAAGGCGCCTGAACTTTTATTCAGAATTTTGATTGGTCAACTTTTCTGGCGACCATCTTGGATTTTCTAAAAAAAAAATTTTAAATCATTTAAAACACTACGCCATCAATATAAATGGCCCAACTTCAACGAAACTTGGGTGGACTAATTATATGCTAGTAGGCTTCATTCAACACTTGTAATCTGAATTCTGATTGGTCAATATTTCCAGCGGCCATGTAGGATTTTCTGAAGATTTCTGGAAAGCAGTTAAATGCCTATTCCTCATTAACCACTTGTACGATTTCAAGCAAACACTGCTAGGAGGACACTAGAGTGGTATGCTTCAGATCTCGTATAGAGAATTTTGGTTGATCTATTTTTTTGGCCGCCATCTTGAATTTTCGGAATTTTGGCAGGAAAACATTTAAAACGCTACTCCTCATTAACTGCTTGGGCAATTTCAACTAGACTTGGCTGTAAGGATACTATGATGGTAGGTTTCAGAACATGTATACAGAATTATAATTGGTCAATTTTTCTGGTGGCCATCTTGGATTTTCTCAATTTCTGGAAATGAGTTAAAAGCCTACTCCTCATTAACCACTGCCAATTTCAAGCAAACTCAGTTGGAAGGACCCCCTAGAGTGTTATGCTTCAGACCTTGAATACTGAATTTTGCTTAGTCTATCTTTTTGCCAGTCATCTTGAATTTTCCAAAAAAAATGGCAGGAAATTTTTTAAAACGCTGCCGTCATTAACTGCTTGGACAATTTAAACCTGATTTAGCTGGAAGGAAACTAGGCTGGTAGATTTCAGAACTCGTATACAAAATTTGGATTAGCCAATTGTTTCGGCGGCCATCTTGGATCTTGAATTTTCCCAAAAAATGGCAGGAAATTGTTTAAAATGCTACTCCTCATTACCTGCTTGGACAATTTCAGGATACTAGACTGGTAGGTTTCAGAACTTGTATACAAAATTTTTATTGCCCAATTGTTTCTGCGGCCATCTTGGATCTTTTAGATTTGCGGAAATCAGTTAAAAGGCTACTCCTCATTAACCGCTTGAACTATTTCAAACAAACTGGGGGAAGGACCCTAGATGGCTGTGCTTCAGGGCTTCTATACAGAATTTTGAGTGGTCAATTTGTTTGGCAGCTATCTTGTATTTTCCGAAAATTGGGAATTCGTTTAAAACTACTACTCATTAACTGCTTAGGCAATTTCAACCAGATTTGGCTGGAAGGATCCTGTAGTGGTAGCCTCTAGTAAATCTATTCAGAATTTTGATAAGTTGATGTTTTGGCAGCCATGTTTGATTTTCTGAAAAATTCCTGGAACCATTTAAAAGCAGTACTCCTTATGACCACTTTTCAACAGAACTTGGGTGGGACTATTGTTAGTGACGATAGGCTCCAACATAATATTCTTGATTGGTAAATTTATTTCGTGCCCATCATGCATTTTCCAAAAATTATCCATCATATCTATTAAAATGCTAATGGCCAGGTGAGCGTCACAGGCCCTTGGGCCTCTTGTATATAAGAATTTTGATCGGTCGACTGGTTCGGTGGCCAGCTTGAATATTCCGAAAAATGGTTGGAAATTGTATAAAACACTACTCATTAACTGCTTGTTCCGGTGGCCATCTTGTTCTCAAAAATGACATCTAAGGAACTGTTGTACTGATCGGGAGGAAACTCGTTAGATTTAATTTAAAGGGTGATTAAAGTTTGTTCATGAGAATTTGATCCTTGATAAAACATAGTTGTCATGGACCAATCAAAATTTTGAGTTTGATGGCCGTATTGAATTTTTTTATTGGCTGGGTGGAACTTAAGGTTCAAGCTGATTGTGTGGTCAGCATTCATCATTAACTTTCCACTAAATAACGATTGTACTGAATTCCTAATTTAGTTTTTAGCTCACCTAGGTGAGCTTATGCAATCGCGATTTGTCTGTCTGACATCTGTCAACAATTGTGGATCGTTCTGCCATTTGTTAATAGATTCAAACCATATTTGGCAGCTAAGTTCTTTTTGGTGATATCTATTCTGACTATGAAAATCAAGAGGCCACGCCCACAAATAGCAAGAATTACATCCCTTGCTACATTTTCAAAGTATTGAAGCCTACAGGGAAAATACGTTTGCGGAAGGTTTTGCCATTTATCAACGGATTAAAACCAAATTTGGCAAATATGTTCCTTTAGGCAATATAATTGGGGCTATGAAGATGAAGTAGCCTCAGCCACAAATGGAAGAGTTATGGCCCTTGCTATATATTTTCAAAGTATTGAAGCCTATGGGGAAAATGTTTGTGGCACGTTTCATCATTTATCAATTGATTAAAACCAAATTTGGCAGACATGTTCCTTTAGGCAATATCTATTTGGGCTATGAAGAAGCCACACTCTTAAACAAGGGCCATAACTCTGGTTCATTAATGCGTTTTTAGCTCGACTGCGAAGTAAAACAAGCTATTGCGATACCCTGCATGTCATCCAGCGGTGGCATTGTCCAATTTGTGTTTAGCTCAACTTATCTGTTTATATCGCATGTTTGGTTAATGATACTGGACCCAAACTTGGGCACTGCTACCTTATAATGACACGCCATCGCACAATGATCCTGAGGTCAAAGGTCGATGTCACTGTGACTGGTAAAAACTGTTTTCTTTAACTTTAACATTTTCCGTTTAGCTCAATTTTCTAATTATATCTCATATTTGGTTAATCATACTGGACCCAAACGTCGACAGATGCATATGTATAATGATACGGCATCACACAATGATGTTGGGTCAAAAGGCCAAATGTCATAGTTGCTGATACGCATGTCGACCGTCTGTCATTCGTCATCCCTCTGTCAACTTTGGTTTAAAAATGATACATCTAATTAACCGTTTGGCAGATTTTAACCTAATTTGGCTGGAAGGACCCGATATGGCTAGGCTTCAGAACCTATATACAGAATTTTGATTGATCACGTTTTCTGGTGAAACTCTCAGATTTTATGAAAAATTTACCAGAAATTGTCAAAAACGCTAACCCATATTAACCGCTTAACAGATTTCAATTTAATTTGGCTGGATAGAGGAGGGGTAGGCTTCAGAACATGTATACAGAACTTTGATTGGTAATGTTTTTTGGGTGAACATCTTAGATTTTATGAAAAATTTACCAGAAATTGTCAAAACGCTACTCATCATTAACCGCTTTGGAGATTTCAGCTTAGCTTTGCTAAAAGGATCTAATGGGGGATTCAAAACTTATATACACAATTTTGATTATTCAATTTTTTGGTTGAAAACTAGATTTTCAGAAAAATTTACCGGAAATTGTCAAAATACTACTTCTCATTAACCGCTTGGCGGATTTCAGCTTACTTTTGCTGAAAGGATCTTATGTGGCTAGGCTTCAGAACTTGTATACACAATTTTGATTGTACTATTTTCCATGGGTGAAAATCTTAGATTTTATGAAAAATTTACCAAAATTTCTTTAAATGCTACTCGTCATTAACCGCAGAACAGACCATATCGCAGTAGGCTCCAGAACATCTGTTCAGAACCTTAATGGGTCGATTTTTGTTAAAATCAAATTTTATAAACAAGAGCCATCAGAAGATGATGGTATTTAAATGTAAATGTTCACATGGGCTAATGGTCCAGGTGAGCATTATAGGGCCTTGAGCCTCTTGTTGATAATGGTATTGATAAGCTTTCTACAAAATACGCAACAAAATACTGCCACAAAATACGGCAGCCCGGTTAATAACCAGAACAAAAGTGCATGAACACATTCGACCAGTCCTCAAAGAGCTACACTGGCTGCCAGTGGAACAACGAATCGAATTTAAGGTCGCACTTTTCGTGTTCAAATGCCTACATGACTTAGCCCCACCGTATTTATCATCACTCATAACTAGACGAATAGCACCGAGAGCACGAAGATCGAGTGAACAGCTACTCTGCGTAGTACCCAATTCCAATCTTGTCATTGGAGAGCGTGCTTTCTCCATAGCTGGACCAAAACTTTGGAACGACCTTCCATCCAACATTCAAAACAGCAACAATGTTGAGGCTTTCAAAACTCTTCTAAAAACCCATTTGTTCCAAAAAGCATATTTCACTATTTTAAATTAGCTTTAACTTTTGTAAAGCGCCTTTGGGCAGTTAATTCTGGAATTGGTGCTATATAAATGCATACATACATACATACATGCTATATTTATTTTATGTTTGAAGTCGAGCTTAATAGTTCATTGCAAAATCATAACGACATTTCTGGTTAAGTATTGGAGCCTATGGGCAAAAATAAGTTTGCGGCACATTTCTTCATTTATGGAAACCCAATTCGGTAGATATGTTCCTTTAGGCAATATCTATTTGGGCTACGAATATGAAGTGGCCATGCCCACAAATAGCAGAGTTATGTCCCTTGCTATGTTTTCAAAGTATTGAAGTCTATGTGGAAAATACATTTGCTGTATGTTTCGTCATTTATTTATGGATTACAACTAAATTTAGTAGATATGTTCCTTTAGGCAACATCTATTGAAACTATGGATATGAAGTGACCACAACCTTAAACAAGGGCCATAACTTAGGTTAATTGATGTGTTTTAAGTATTAAGCCATATGGGGAAAATATGTTTTCGCTAATTGTTGATAGATTAAAATCAGATTTAGCAGATATGTTCCTTCAGTGAAATATCTATTTGAACTATGGATATAAAGAGTTTGCATCTTTAAACAAGGGCCATAACTATGGTTCATTGTCTTAAACTATTGAACCCTATGGTGAAAATCGATTTGTTTCGTCAATTATTGATGGATTAAAATCGAATTTACCAGATATGTTTCTTCTGTCAAATATCTATTTGGACTATGAATATAAAGCGGCCGTACCTTTAAACAAGGACCATAACTCTGGTTCATTAAGACTTGAAACTATTGAACCCTAATTTGGTTAAAATACATTTGTTTTGTCAATTGTTGATGGATTTTCCAAAAAAAACCACAAATTTAGCAGATATGTTCCTTCAGGCAATATCTATTCACCCTATGAATATGAAGTAGCCACGACTTAAACTAAGGGCCATAACTCTGGCTCTTTAAAGCATTTTAATTATTGACCCCTATGGAGAAAATAATCTGTCACGTTTCGTAAATTGGTAATGGACTATCTTTCCTTTAGTACACTTCAATCAAATGACAATAGTGTCAGGGATGGCTGCCCCATTGATTAATGGTACTCTTCCTTTTGGTCAATCATGCCAATATTCTTCCATTTCCCCGTCTAAATTTGTTACTGTGACCTCACCATTGCCCCTTTGGTAAACATCAGTGTTGTGACAATTGAACTATTGATCAATCATGTCAGTGATGGCTGCCCCATTGATCAGTGGTACTTTTCCCTTAAATAATGTCAATGACCCCAATATTCCTGTATTTCTTCATCCACATTTTTGCTGTGACCATTGGTAAATGTCATCTGCTGGGTCAATAATGTCAGGGATGGCTGCCCCATTGATCAATTGTACCTTTCCCATTGTTAGCTCATCTGGCCTGAAAGGCCAAGTGAGCTTATGCCATGGCAACTGTCCGTCGTCCGACCGTCCATCAACTTTTCCTTTAAGCGACTTCTCAAGAACCACTAGGCCGATTTCAATTATATTTGGCAGGACGCATCCTGAGGACATAGGGATCCAAGTTTGTTCAAATGAAGCCGATCGGCCAATTTGGCCAGCAGCCATCTTGGATTTTGCCCAATTTTAGGAAATATCTTGAAAAATCTTCTCCGAAACCGTTTGTGGGATTGACGCAAATCTCATGAAATATGATCTACGGCAAGAGCTGAACCAAGTTAGTTCAAGGGAACTTGATTGGTCAAATGGTTAGGCGGCCATCTTGGTTGACCTAGTTTTAGCAAAAACAACTTCTTCAGAACCACTGAAGAGATCGGGTCGAAATTTGGCAGATATGTTTAGGGACTAAGTTGAACCATTAAAAAACATCGCCACTTTAGCCCAATCAAAATAGTGTTTGGTGGCCATATTGGATTTTTTTATTAGATGGACTTTGAAGCTGAAATTGGTTTTATATATGTTTTTAGGTATTCTGAGCCCAAATTTGCCATTTTTGGAACTGTCAATTTCCCGGCAAAAGCTCCCATACTAAATCAATGGGAAATTTAAAATGTCTGCTCGAGAAATACTGGGCCAATTTCAATTATATTTGGCAGGAAGCATCCTTAGGACATAGAGATTCAAGTTTGTTCAAAGGAAGGCGATTGACCAATTGGGACGGTGGGAATCTTGGCTGATTTTTAGAAAGGTCTTTAAAAATCTTCTCTGAAACCGCTTGGGGGAATTGATACAAGCCTCATGAAATTTGATCTATGGCAAGAGTTGAACCAAGTTTGTTCAAGAGAACTTGATTGTTCAAATGGTTCGACAGCCATCTTGGTTGACCTAGTTTTAGCGTAAACGACTTCTCCAGAACCGCTAAAGGGATCGGGTAAAAATTTGGTAGATATGATTAGGGACTAAGGGCCATTAAAATGTATGCAAGGTAAGTTTATCTGTCAAAAAACATGGCTGCCATGCGCCAATCAAAATATAGCGTGTTTGGCGGCCATATTTGATTTTTTTTATTAGATGGATTTTGAGGCCGAAATTGGTTTTATATATATTTTTTGGGTATTGTGAGGTCAAATTTGACATTTTCGAAAATCTGTTGGATAAACGGTTTGGCGGCCATCTTGAATTATTTTCCTGCCAAATGCTCCCATACTAAAGCGATGGTAAATTCAATATGGCTTCTCGAGAACTACTAGGCCTACTACTTATATGTGGCAGGATGCACCCTTAGGACATAGGGATCCAAGTTTGTTCAAATGAACTCGATCGGCCAACTTAGCCAATGGCTATCTTCGATTTCGGCCGATTTTAGGAAAGGTTTTAAGAAAATCTCTGAAACCGCTTTGGGAATCAATTCAAAACTCATGAAACTTCATGTAGGGCAAAAGGTAAGCCAGGTTTCTTCAAGAGGACTTGATTGACCAAATGGTTTGGCGGCCATCTTGGATGACCTAGTTTTCCCAAAAACAACTCTAGACCCACTGAAGTGATCAGGCTGAAATTGGGGAGATGATTAGACACTAAGGGCCATTCAAGTTTGTTCGAAGGAAAGTGATCCGTCAGAAAACATGGCCGACCGTGGGCCAATCGAAATGTAACATATTTGGTGGCCATATTGGATTTTTTATTTGATGGATTTTGAGGCCGAAATTTGTTTTATATATGTTTGTGGGTATTCTGATTTCATATTTGCCATTTTTTAAACTGTTGGATAAACGGTTTGGCGGCCATCTTGGATCTTTTTCCTGCCAAAAACTCCCATACTAAAGCAATGGGAAATTTAAAATGTTTTCTCAAGAACTACTGAACCGATTTCAAGTATATTTGGCAGGAAGCATTCTGAGGGCATAGAGGTCCATGTTTGTTCAAACAAAGCCCATCGGCCAATTTGGCTGGCGGCCATCTCGGATTTAGGCCGATTTTTATAAATGTCTAGAAATCTTCTCAGAAACCGCTTGGGGGGATCAATTCAAAACGCATGAAATATCATCTAGGGCAAGAGCTGCACCAATTTTGTTCAAGGGAACTTGATTGACCAAATGGTTTGGTGGCCATCTTGGATAACCTATTTTTTGCCCAAACAACTCCAGAACCACTGAATGGATTGAGCCCAAATCGGAGATATATTATTAGGCTCTGAGTGCCATTAAAGTTTGTTCAAGGGAAGGAGCTACGTCATGTCCACAAACTCATTTAAAAGACTACTAAGCAACCCACCAACAAATTTGACAAAAAATTATTCAATAATGTCAATCAGACAGCAATATTTTTGCATTTCCTCATCCAATTTGTTTACTGTGACCATTGACCCGTTGGCAAATGTCATCTGCTGGGTCAATGTCAGGGATGGCTACCGCATTGATTTCCCATTGTTCAATAATGTCAATCACACCCATATTCTTGTATTTCCTAAACAATTTTTTTACTGTGACCATTGTCCAATTTGTAAATGTAATCTTCTGGGTCAATAATGTCAGGGAGGGCTGCTCCATTGGTCAATGGTACTCTTCCCATTCGTCAGTAGTGTCAAGGACACCAGTATTTTGGCTGGATATTATGATATGGCGCCATCTAGACAAGCAGTAGAGTGGTTTACGGATGATAACTCGTAGCGTTTAACGGATCACTTTGAAACTTCATAGGGTGTTTGGACTAGGGCTGTAGAAGAAATCTTTCGAAATTGACAATGATCCGAAATACAAGATGGTCTCCAGCCACCGGTATCTGGTGGTTGAACTAGGTCTGGAGAAGGAACTCATCAACGATAATCCAAAATCCAAGATGGCTGCCAGCCAAGGGTGTCCATCTTGAAAATTGGTTTCCGGATGATAACTCCATTACCATTTATCGGATTGCTTGATAGGGTGGTTAAACTAGCCCTGGAGAAAGAGGTCGACGATGATCCTAAATCCAAGCCCCTGGTGGCCATCTTGAAAATTTATTTCTCCAGTTCTGTTTAGCGAATCACTTCGAAACTTCATTGGATGACAGGACTATGTCTGAGGCAAAAACCTATTGAAATTGTAGATGATCCGAAATCCAATTTGGCCGCCAGCCATCTTGAAAATTGATTTCTTGACAATAACTCCATGACTGTTTAGCGGATCACGAAACTTCATTTGATGACTGCTCTACATCTGCTAGCTCTTTTTCAGTGATTTGTCATGTGTCATATCGTGGTATTATGCACCGTTTGTGGAGCTCTTATTGTATTAGTGTTAAGGATGATTGCCACGTTGGTCAATAATGATAAGGACCATTGCCATCTGTCTATGGCAACAGTTATGGTTGCACGATTGACCAATAATGCTTGTTGTGCATTAATTAATCTAAACACATTTATAGTTCCTTACCAGCTAGGTGAGCACTATGGCCCTTGGGCCATTTATTTATATCTTGTTACTGCTGAATAAAAAATATTATGTTTGTTCAAATGCTAAAGGTTCAAATGCTAATGGTCCAGGTGAGCGTTAAGGCCCCTGGGCCTCTTGTTCGCTTCATATCACCATCTTATCATATCCCATCGACCAGCTCACTCTGCCCCTCATCCAAACTCCAACATCACCATCCAACACTCATCAGCCATAGCAACGACCTCGCCATATCCAAGTCACCCCTTCCCATCCCAAACTATTGCACAGCATCACCGTAACTCACCTTTCCTAACCTCACATCAGACCACACCATCTCAGCTCTCCCTACCCCATCTCCTTATCCTGTCTTATCTAATCTCATCTCGCTTCATCCCATCCAAACTCATCCAGGCCCATCTTATCATATCCCACTCTCTCCCATCACCTCATCTTACCTTATCTCATGTTATCCTTCTCATATCATCAAGCCTCAAGACCCACCCACATCATCCCACTCCAACTCACCTCAACTTTATATACCAGCCCATTTCATATCAACCCATGCCATTCCTTCTAATCACATCTCACCTCTTTGCTTCTGACTGCATCTCATCCCAACCATTTAATATCACATCATTCTAGCATGCCTCATGCCACATCACATCACCTTATCTCATTCAATGTCCTCCCATCCCTTCTAATCCAATTTCTTCTCATCTCATCCCAAATCATCACATCTTACCTCATCAACCAAACTCATCTCATCTGATTCCCATCTCATCTCAGCACCCCTCTTCATATAACCCACCCACATCTCACATTGTCTCTCCTATCTCTACCTCACTGGTATAATTGTGGATGCAATGTATTCATTATAATCACAACCAGCACAGCCTACCATCACATAACCATATGTTAATACTCTCAGTTACTTACTCTCCATTATCCAATTCACATCACCTCATCTCTCCCCTGCCCCAAACATCATAAAACCCACCCACTACAAAATATGCTGCTACACCAAAACCACTCCACCCCTCCCCACTTCACAACACACCCTTGTAACTCGCCTTTCGTCATCTCATATCAGACCACATCATCACAGCTCTCCTTACCACGCCTCCTTAATTATCTGAACCATTGTCACACAGCTGAGATACGGTTTTAGTCACACAGCTGAGGTAAGCTTTTGAATCTGTAATATAAAGGGCAGAAAAGACAGTGTGAGCGTCATGCCGGCGTCGAGCAACATGTGGGCGGCAAGCAGCTCTCAACGGAAAATTAAAACACACTGAATGCTGCAGCAGCAACGTTGGTGGTAGTAGTAATAGTAGCAGTAGTAGCATCAGCAGCAGCGATGGTGGCGGCGATGTCGGCTGTGACAGCCGGCGCTCCTCTTCAAGATTCAGTTATTACAGCGGCTACTACCACCACCACCACTACCACCACGACAACCACCACCACCATCACCTCTACAACTACTACCGCATTTCAACAAATGACCAAATTTCCAAAAATAGTCTTCTCTTGGTCTGCAAATGGATATTTCTCAAAACCACTCCATAAGCCGTTTTTGGCTGATATGAGTGTTAAATGGTTATGGGAATCACGGGGGTGGGGTTTGGGTGATAACTACGTCCCCCCCCCCCCCCCCTGTCCTGCATTGTTAATGCCCTGTGGTTGCATACAATGTAATTAGTGCATCCAGTGTGATTTCTTGGATCTTCTCCAAGATGTGCTGTTCTCATCATCAGAGTTGGATGAGAGAACTTGGATGATGCGATATTGTATGTCAATTCTGCTGTGCCCATGGAGGTTGAAGTACAAGATACTCCTTAGATGTTCTTTGATGCTGATTACAAAAACTAACACTGTTTCTTGCAATTGCTGCATATGATTAGGTAGATGACATTTTTTGTTTTACAATTGCCAATAATTTTGCACTTGTATGTGTAGCCAGTGTGTGAGCTACGGAAGAATGGTGTTTTTATCATATGGTGATAAATGCTGCAATTGGCCGTGGAGCGAAAGGCTTGCGATAGGGTAGGGGGGGCCGTTCCATTTCTGGGTTCGGAAGGCGTCCCCTCACTATCTTAACTCTAATTGTCGGAGAGTAGAGTGGTTTCTCTGGGAAAGCTAGACAGCACCTGGCGTTTGATTCGAGAAGTGGCCAATATTTTAGGACAACCGATTTGGCAAAAAGGCTAGCTGCTGTGTAGTTTCTTATGAAGAACATTTTGTTCTGTTTTTTCTGCAGTGGTGACGCAATGGAGGGATGTAAGATGTTGCGATCTTTAGAAAGGGATTTCTCATATGCTTTTGTGAGAACGGTTAACGGGTAGTTTCTGGCAGTAAAATGTTTGATGAGGTCCGTCCTATGTTTCACGTATACTGCGGTGCCGGTGCAGATTCTTAACAATCTTAAGAATTGGCTGCACAGGCTTGCATTTTTGCATGCTGGTGGATGGGCCGAGCTCTAGTGCAGGTATCTATGTGTGTCTGTTGGTTTGGTGTAAAGCGTGAAAGATAATTCTCTGGTGTCCAAGAAACCGACATCCGTTTGCGAGAATTCTGCAGTAAATTTGATGGATGCGTGGAAGTTTGTTCATATAGTTGATGAACTCCGCGCTTTTTCACCATGTTCCCAAATGATGAAGATGTCATTAATATATCTTAGGAACAGTGAAGGTTGTGCTGTTGCATCTGGTAGGAGTCTTTCTTCTAGATCGGACATGAAGATGCATGCATATGTACAGGCTTCCTTACTGCCCATTGCAGTGCCCCCTATTTGTAGGTAGTGTTCACCGTGAAATTCAAAGTTGTTACATTCCAGGACTAGTTTTAGTAGGTTGAGGATGCCTCTTATTGATACATCGCCCAGGAGTCCATGCTTGCGAAGAATCCTGCTGACTGCCATGAGTCCTTCCCGGATCGGGTTGTTGGTGTATAGGGAAGTAACATCCATTGTTACAAGTAGGACACCTGGCGGTGCGACACCGAAACTCCACTTTTCTGATGAATTCAGTGGTATCCTTTACGCATGATTTAATTTTTGTTACATTTTGTTTGATATGCTCTCCCACGAAACTGCTGGTGAGTTCTGTGGGGGAGCTGTTGCCGCTGATCATTGGTCTGCCTGGTACCAAGCAGTGTTCACTGGTTTCGGGAGCTAGTGTCCTATTTCAGCATCTATTTTATGGCTGGCTATAAGTTGGTCTATTCTTTTTTCTATTAGTTTAACATGATGTTGTAACATGTCTGTATCCAACTTTGAGTAGAATGATGAATCTGATAGCTCTCTAAGTGCTTCGGCCACATAGTCATCCTTTGTGTGGATGACTGTGGGTCATCCTTTGTTTGGATGACTGTGGACTGGCACTTGTCAGCCTTCTTGATCACTAAACCATGATCACAGCACTGCTTCTTCAAGTAATATATTCAGTGACAAAGGAATTGAGAGAATAAGTTCAATATTCTTCAAGATCTGGCACGAACAAGACAATTTTGATGAATTATAAGTATTTCAGTGGAGATAACGACCACAGACAAGGGACAAAAATTGTAAGAGTTGTGTTGACAAGAAATGATTGGTACTGCAGTTTATGTATCGGTTTAAAGGTATTTAAAGGGGGATAACTCAGTAATGAATAATTTTGTGGCCACGAAAAAACACACATCTTCAGATGGTAATGACTAGATTTACGTTTCAAAAGAATTGTAACTAAACTGTAGGAGTTGCATTGACAAGGCTGGACCGACAGACGAACATACATTTGGGACAGACGGGTGGACATACAAGTATCCAGATAGCACATGCACATCTTCATGTCATAATGATAACACTTCCCAAGTTTCAAAAGAATTGCAGCTAAACTGTAGGAGTTGCGTTGACAAGAAATGATTGGCAATGCAGTTTATGTATCGGCCTTAAGATATTTAAAGGGGGATAACTCTGTAATGAAAGAAACATTTTTTGCTCGCGAAAAAGGCACATGCACATCTCCACATGATGCTGATAATGCAGATGAAATTTAAAGTTAATCCATTAAGACCTCTAGGAGGAGTTGCATAGACAAGAAATGATTGTTAGAGATTGATGGACTGACAGACGGACATACATACATTTTGGACAGATGGATGGATGTACAGGTATACGGATAGCACATGCACACATTCAGGTGGTAATGATAACACTTATCGGGGACAGATGAATAGATAGACATTTGATCGCTTAATAGTTTGTATGGTGTTTCTATGATTGCACAAGGTGTCCACCCACACGTGATGTCTCGCATCCTGTACTGATGACGGACGCAGACCACACTACCCATGCATGATACTGAAACAAGACTGGATTTGTTATTAGAAATTCTCTGATCTGGTTGACAATTACGCTATCAATGGTGCTGAAAGTCGTTGATGTTTAGGGCAGCTTCCAGTCTTAATGGTTTCAAATATTTTAGCATAATTGCCACTTGTACAAATTTAGAGTGCATTTTGGCTGTTGTGAATTGAATAATTATCGAATAAATTTGCCTAAATTTTACGCTGAACTGTAGATCATAATAATAGCGCTAATCAGGTGCATTCAACGTTATGCCGTGTTCAAAGGTGTTCAAAGTTATTCAACTTTAAGCCATATTTTGAAGCCACTCTATTTGCGTTAAAGCAGGCCATTTGGCCGTGTCAATGATGATACGATGTTGCTGCCATTATTTCATAAATTATTAGTAATAATTTAGAAACATATGGGCATCCTTTAATTGTTGTATGATCATTCAGCAACATGAGGTATTTGGCCGTATTGAGCGTATGGTTAAATCTTCTACGCTTGAATAATTCCTCGCGCGGTCACGGTGGCAGTATAGGGGGCCTAACGCTTTTATGCCCAATTCACAGTGAATTGAAATTTGGTCATCAAATCTGTGAAGTAAGCGGTAGTTTGGAAGCATTTGATTGCT
Source organism: Chaetoderma sp. LZ-2023a (assembly GCA_034401795.1). NCBI lineage: Eukaryota > Metazoa > Mollusca > Caudofoveata > Chaetodermatida > Chaetodermatidae > Chaetoderma > Chaetoderma sp. LZ-2023a. The sequence continues at coordinate 29,991 of JAVVLW010001161.1, forward strand.
GAATTACGTTGCTGAAAGTGTATGCGCTTCTGACATTTAAAGATCATTTTTCCAGTTTATTGATTTTTTAAATCATCTGGGCCGGTGATCTTGGATTTTGGGCATGAGCGGGTCTGTCTTTAAAATACGAGCCAGGTCTCGCTGTATTCTGCTTTACATAAGATGTACGCTAATTCATTATTCCAATCACGGCAGCGTTTTTAGTTATTCTTCAATATTTCATGTTCCGTGTTTCTTTTGATAGTCAATGTTTCAGAATATGGTTGCTCTTTCCCATAGCAACATCAAACAGCAACATTGTATAGAGGAAATTATGGCCATTTCGTTTGGGCGATGTGACAAATTATGCATTTTGTAAATGTTGCAATGTAGTAGAATCTGAATTCCTGTCAATTTAGCGTTGTCAGATTTTCCACATACATAACCCTATTAGCATATTACAGTCCGGTGCATTTGCACTCCGTACCAATGCCTAATTTATTGTTATGTTAATGTTTAAACGAGTGCTCAGCGTAGTCTCTTAGTTGTTGTGCTAGTCCGAATTTCTGTCAGTTTGCTTAATACTTAGGTTACTAATACGCAAGTATGTTGTTCAGATAAAGTGTACATTGAGATATAATGTAGCTGTGATTTGAGTAGTGTAGTGTTCCGTGTTGATCTTCGGGCTCCACGAGGGATCTTTAATCTTGCTGTTTAGCATGTAATGATTCTTAATTCGAGTGCTCGCGTACTATATCATTTTTGGTTTATGGTTAGAAACTGGCAGCAATGAGGACCGGCATTTCAACCCATTGACGACTTCATAAGCCACCGTGGCTTACTTCTAAAAGACAGGAGCTGATGTAAGTGTATAGTGTAAGTGTTAGGGCTTAGTTAATAATATTCCCACTATCTAATTAACCACTTACTTGATTAAATTCTAGAGTTCCTGTTTTTCTTTAAAATTAAGGACATGTCCTCCAGTAATTGATATTATTCTGACTTCTGGATTTCTGAAACTACCCATTTGAGTCTGTAGCCATTTATATACCCGATTCCCCAAATTGTCTGTCCAGGTGACCATGATATTAGGTAAATTCAGTGCACTCCATGTTTGAGATCTCATAGTGGTAATAGTTGCTATTTCATATCACATATCATTCCTCTCGGCTATCCCTAGCAACCACTGTCGATACTTGTACAATTTCTGATTTACTGTCTTGACAATGTGTAAAACTTGTTTCAAAGCCAGAAAACCATGAAATTGTAAACGGCTTCGCCAGAACCAAATAAAACTGCTAGTTCTTTTTACAGACGAGAGCAAATTTTAATTAAAATTGGTATCTGCCAATTTCTATTTCATATAAGTCGACATTTGACAAGTTATCATTTAACTGTGGCTTTGTACTTGTAACCGTAATTCAGTATAAATGATCAGTTAACATTCAGTTCCCTTATAGTCCAGTCAATCTAGGCCAAAAATATTTTTACCCGGAACAAATTGCAACATAATTTTTTTACCTCGCCCGGTGTATAGGGGGCCATCATGTACAACATATCAAAAGTCCTCCAAAATTCCAATAGGGGAAAGGGTAAAATTTGCATAATTATTACCAGATTTGGGCCATTTCACCTGAAAAATCCATTTTTCTTTATTTCTTTAAAACCGGTATGTAATATATGTGTGACTGGGTATTTTTGGACTTTTTTAGTAATAAATGAATACGATTGACATATTCTCCACAAATTAAATGTATTGTGTTATGCCACTTGCATGAATTTACCTAATACCATCATTGATATTGATACAATACATATTATATTTTATTATGTCACGGTAGTGTGTGTTTCTAAGCTAAGATGAAATAGTATGGCATAGGTACCTGGTTTCTACTAATTTCATCTTGCATCAATTATCCAAGTCATCTTCCTCAATGAGCGTTATTGAATTCGAGCAACTGAGACCCTTACAGTCTTCGCAGGCAGATGTGCAGCTGAGCCCATGTTTTCTACAGGTGCATCTCTTTGATTCACAGCCAGTTTTGCAGCTGCATCTAAATGAATACAGTAAATCGTCAGGTGCTGCCAGCATGTCAGTCTTAACAGGCAGCATTTGGTGGTTGAGAACTTTCCAGCCTCATTCTGTTGGATCCATATCTCCAGCATCTCCTCTCCAAACTTGAATTTGGTAGTACACGCGAAGACTGTGAAACTTTGCGGATGCGGGTGTTGGTGGTAAATCTCGTGCTTCAACATACTTGGAACTTTTTGGAACCTTCTCCCTGAATCGCTTGTACCGCAAAGCAACTAGACTATCCATTGAAGTGCCATTGTATAGAATAAGCATTGCCTTCTCACCTGCTTTTATCACGTCATATTTATTCGCATTACTCATTGTAAACACTTCAGCAATTTGAGAGTTCTTTGCAGCACTGGATTTTGCTAATGGATGCAGATTTTCCAATTCCATAAAGCCTAGATGTTGAGTCACAGCCAAGGATGGCATGGATAAATAACAGCTGTGAGCACAAACAGAACCCAAGTTTTTCCTTTGCCATTTTGATATTCCACAGTCGGAGTTTCTTTGCATTTTGCTTTGGCTCTGGTCTGAAAAATAGCTGACAGCCATTCATATCAGTATGGTATAGAAGCAACACCAGTAGGTCGGTATCATCTCCAACAAGAGTGGAATATTCTACTGTGTCAACTTCAGCATCTGAAATTGTAGGTAGTGGTAGGTTGTATGCATTTGCAATCAAGATTGTACTGAGAGAAGCAGAAACCATGAGGTGTCCTCGAACTGCTCGAGAAATTGCCTTTCCACTAAGAATGTGTTTGACAGCATTCTCAGCGTAGACTATCTCTAGAATAGGCGCAAGACCGCTTCCTGCCATTAAGTGACCAATGTAGCCAAGGAAGCTCATCTCCATATGAAGACCTCCGAGTCTTAGAATAATTTGCTTTAATGGACTCCAGCTCGGCTCAATCTCTATGATAGTCATGGCTTTCCAAAATAAGGGCTGATCAAATGTAATCACGGGTGCAACATGGTATCGGTTTGCCTGTTCACAAACATAAGTCAAAGTGGAAAAGATGCAGGTCATGTTACTTGGCTCTAGATCTATCATCGGAAGGAAAATAACAGACGATTTACTTGGATAAACTCCTTGGTGAACAGTTTGTATCATGCCAGACCATGACTGTCTCCTTGAACGCAGAAACAAAGAAATCCCAGAGGATGTCAATGTCAGCTGTTGGGTCTGTTTGTTCCATCGCAGTTAACTCCTTAAAGGTCAATGGGAAGTTCCTGGTATGCTGAGACTCAAAGTTCCTGATACAGATCTTGCCAACTTGCTTGATATCTTCAGATGTTACATTTATCCTTGGAATAAGTTTGCACGAAAGGTTTCCTGGTGTAACAGATGCAATGATTCCCATTCCATGAAATGTATTATGCCCATCTATTGTGCAAATATTGTGATCCACATTGTCGGCAACAAACTGAATGAACTCGCCTGATAATGGCTGTGGTAGATCTCCACCATGAAGTGATGCACTGCGCTCACACCTCTGTATCTACGCGTATGAACATCCAAATCCGTGCTTGTACAAGGTGTCAACAATAAATCTAGATCCAAATTTATGGTGCATCTCACATGACAGCCCGAACTGCAAAGGTGCCAAAATAACTCTAGGACGAGTTCCTTGCATATTAGCCTGTCCAACTGATGCGTGTTTCATTTCTGTGTCTTTTCCAGTAAACAAAATCCGCAATAATTCCCGCAGTGTCTCTGGTAAATAATTCAATGCCTTTACTGGGTCGCTCATTTGCTCCCTTGATGGATAGCTTTCAGATGATGTGCATGAATCAATTAACTTAATATCGTGTCTAAGCAGTTTGGCAGCTGTCTGAATGATTAGCATGCTGTCTGATTTGGAATCCTTTCTCTTCTGTTCCTTATAGAAGTCAGTCAAAATAGTAGATGCTTTAGAACGAAAGGTAACAACGTTTGGCTTACCATTCACAGTGCTAATAAATATTTCATCGCCATAATTATCTTTTATTTTATCCTGCATGTATTTTGTACTGTATGCTTTATTCTCTTTATCATCGAGATACTCTTGCATTTTATTAACGAGGTCGTGCAGGGTCAGCTGCTCATCATCATTATTTTCAAGAAATGCCATTGTCGCACTAAATGCTCTTACTCTGTCCAAGTCTTCTGGCCTTCCATGTTTTTGGGATGAGCAAGATGAGTGCAGCTGAGGGATATTTTTCATGGTTCGAAAACTTACGCTGCAGCTTTGATGGTATACTGCATTGACAACGCATAAATCCGGCGTGAAGGCAAGCCGCCCAGCTACAAGTTTGCCCCATTCGTCTTTTCTCTGCTCACAGGCCTCGGCGATACTACATTGAAAGTCATGAGTACTTACTGGATAAATATCATAGCCACGTTTCTTTCCATCTTGAATTTTTGCAGGGTATCCGCATAGCAAACAATGTTCACTAAAATTGAATGTTGGACTTTCTGAACGGAGTGTTCGCATGGGTGGCGGAGATTGTTCAATTTTCTCTGCGTCGCGGGCAATCGGCTTGGGATCAATGAACTCCCGTCGACATTTTACATGAACCCTCTGACCTACTTCAGCTATGACATCGCTTTCACGGGCTCTGCTAGCATTGTTAATACCGTCACAGCCTTTAACTCGAAGCTTAACAGTTTGTGAGCCATTTTCTAGGCTCTGGTTACAAATAACGCATGTATCTAAATCCATGTCCATATTCTGATTGAATTGTATAGAAATTTATTCAAATTGTGAGATAAAAGTGAAAATTAAAATGCAATTTATTTTAGATAAAATTTTAAAAGCGAAAAACAAAATTAAACTTACTTTAAATATAATTTTTTTAAATTACCCCGGCCCTGTGCATACAACCATATTTAATCTGTGGTTTGGAGAATTTGTACAAGTGGTTCAAGGCAATATTGCCAATTGCTTACTGTCTGAATGAAATTCAGAGCTTAGACAACATTTCTACTTCGTTTATTTGCGGAATGAAGCAGGTAAGGGAAGTTTCATTATTCGGATAATGGCGGTAGCTAAATATGCGAATTTACCCACTTTCCCATCGAGGGATTTTGGAGGACTTTTGATATGTGACACCTGGCAGTCCCATGAATGCCGCAGAAAAGAAATAAATTCTGTTGCAATTTGTTCTAGGTTAATTTGTAGTTTTACTGGACTATTAGCAGTTAATAACTTGGGAACCTATTGACATTACAACTGTTTCATGGCTTATATCATTTAATTGAATCATTGTAAGTTTAATTAGACACAAATGATTGGATAATTGTCTTAGCAGTTATAATACTTGGGAACTATTCATACTTACTACTGTTTACCAGCATAATGGCATCCATTTAATTTTAAGTTATTAAGTTCTGAAATAGAGCTTTTGTCAACCATTTCTTCCGTAGCAACAGAGCATACATTATAGCGGCTATTGAATTTCATTCACACTTACATTATGAGTTAATCTTATGACCTGTCCTTAAGCTGTAGGTGTTAAACACTGAGCTATGCTAGGGCCAGGTCTTTATTAATTGCATTTTTACCTTGTCAGTGAATAATCCAAACTTGGATTTAATTATTCTTTGTGAAAGGAAATTATTAAGCCCCCACTACTGTGAATTGCCACTTCACTTTGGCTTTAATTTCCTGAAGCAATTTATGGCCCGTTCTTCACATTAGTGTTACTATCACTGATCATACCTTGAGTTCAGATCATTAACGAGCTAGCAACTCGTTAAATAGTAGTTTTTCTACACTGTTTGGATTCCTAGGATCCATAATACAACTGTGGTAATCCAAGGTAAAATAACTTAATGATTAATTATCTGGCTTTAAGATAGAATCTTGTATTCCATACAGTCTAGAATTGGCGTTTGTTAATAGGCAAGATCCTGTCTTAGGCCACATAAGTTATTACACATAGGCATTCTAAAATAGACATTGTAGAGTAGATCCAAAATGGCGGAATATTCGCTAACAAACACTGTCCCCAGTGCATTCGAGCACCTTAGTGATGATGCATTTGCGCATCCTAGTACACACACCCCATTAGGAATTGAGATGCGACCTCAACACAGCATCTCAGAATCACATGTGACCTTTCAAGATGGAGTCACTATATATGCTAAGGATCACTTTGAAGATGGGTATGACACTGATTACAGCAAAGACGGCTGGAGTACTAATGAGGAAGATGCAAATTCAAATATTAGTTCTTTGGAAGGTTTCCAGGATAGTCACACTAGTGGAGCTATTTTTCCTTCCAGTGATTTTTCTGTTCCTCCTTGTGGAAATGTGTCTACCCCTTTGATTGACACTCTTTCTCAGGTTGCTTCAGGACAGCAGCCGGCCCTCTTTTATGGACACTCCGGTGGCGAACCACTGTGAGTCTTCTGGTTATCCAGAGCCTCCTGGTGGTCCCTCTCCCCAGTCTCCTGTAGTGAGCGTGAGTGAGTTATACAAGATGAGGGAACGTGTGGATGAGTTAATTAACCAACTGTGTGATAGTCGCGCGGAAAATACAGTTCCGAAGCCAAACCCGGGCTCGAATACAAATTTTCGTTTTCATTTACAGGATCGCCCTGTACCGCGCCTTCAAACAGCTTTTGCCCGAGAGAAGCAGTCTTTGAATCTGCATTCAGAGAATGTAGAACCAAAGAATGCTTCTCAAATAACGGCTATGCGACCACCACCCGGTTTTTCTCAATTAAATCGACCCCAGATTCAAACTCAGAACCACCACCAAAACGCGCTACAATACGATGTGGGGTGCGGGTGGGCACTGCCCCAGGGCTTCTACTGGGAGAAACAGGCAGTGCATCCCTGCCTTAACAGCCTAACCACACGCAGGCATTCCTTCTCCCTTGGATGGTGATTCAGACGTTGTGTTTTGTTCCAAGGTTTTTGGACACCCATCAGAAGTCTATGCGATGCCTATCATTTGGTTACTGAGTAGGACCTGTGTAGTCGTTAAGGGAATCACCCATGAAACAAAACACCTAGCAAATCTCAGGTAATAATATAAACAAGAAATATTACTTTCATGGAAAATCTGAGCCTGTGCATTTGACAATATAAAACTGCTGCCGCTGCTCTATGTGCGTACGTGCGTGCATGCAAATTCCTGGAAACTCTTGCGAACACATGAGAAATGGTCACTCCGCTTGACTGTGTTTTGTACCTCTTAATATCATGTTTGAAATCTGCCACACTGCCGCACGCGTCCTGTCTGTTTTGCCCTTGCTGACATTGGCAGTTTTATCAAAGCACTGGGATTTCTACACGATTGGAGTCGACATGTCCCATGCATTCACTACAATAGACCCCCAGATTCTTCAATTCCTCCAGAAAGCTAATTATGCTATCAATGATGAACTACACCTGGTGAGATTTCTAGTGGAAAGCATAAAATTAACCATTTGTGTCAAAGCTCCAAAATTTAACACATCAATAGGATCACATACAGTGAGGGGTATGTGTTTATCACCCGAGCCCTTCAGCTGCTACCTTGTTGCAGCTCTAGCATCAGATATGTTCCGAGAACACTAAATAAGACCAAACCATCCAATCTCAAAATGATACCAGAGATGGAGTATGCAAATGCTGTTGATTTCATTAACCAAGAAAAGCGTCCCTTTGATTAACATCACAACCGCCATTACAAATCATGGCGTAACAGGAAACATTGCTTTCCAGTCCTGGAAGCTGTGGATTTGAGGCTCTAAAAGTCAAGATTCGCATATATGATGCTACCTTCGTCTCAATAAAGCTATACAACTGTGGGCAGCTCTAAAGCCCCTCTTGAAGAGACTCGATTTTTGTCAATGCAAACACCTACGAGCCATCAGTTCAGTTCAGAATCGGAAATCGCACCTTTCCATGAGGCATACCCAGGTTGCCCAGATAAGGATATGTCAATTAGTTAATCCATGATTATTCTGACAGCGAATATTTATAAAGTTTGTGTACAATCACAAATGTACGATGATACACAATTAGTAACTTATTTATATACATGCATTGCTATGTACACAAGTTGACAAGTCCAGAAAGGTAGAAGTGTAGTAGTTGGACTCATGGTCTCAAGTCTAGTAGCTGGGATCGCCTGAAGTGGGTTTTAAACAGGAAATCACGGCTGCACTTTTCCATTTTCTGGATTATGTATTCTTTTCGTTCGCTGATCATACCGCCAGTCCTAAGTGACTATCGACATGATCATAAGCGTTAAGTGCATGGATCCATGGTTTATTTAGAGTGCAGCTTGGAACCTCCGTCTTCAGCACTCGAGGTTTCTGTCATGGTTACCTCACCCTTACCTCCTTTAGTCGCCTCTTACAACATGCAGAGGATACGGAAGGCGTATTCTACGCCCCACCTACAGGGCAGTCTGGATTATGTCATTTGGAGCATCTATCGATGATGGGTTGGCAGCATCAATCATTACTTGTGAGCTGTCTGGTGATCTTTGCAACAAGACTGCTGGTTCGTTGATCATCTTCTCGACTTCATGCATCTTATATGCTGTCTGAAGGATTCGACTCAATCTTGACAGGTAGTTTTGACACCGTTTAGAGTACAGTTGGCATTTCACAATCAGGTAACATCGATCTTCTGCTTCATCACCACATAAGGGGCTTGTAGGGTCAATCTGAAATTGATTAAATCTAGCTTGATTGTCTTGAAGCCAGGGTTGGCAATTTCCCGGGAAATACTAGTATTTCCAAAGGCTGTGGGAAATATCGGGAAATACTCGGATATCAATTGGTAAGTTTATATATTTAATGGTTGTTTATCATGCTTAAGAAAACGCTGACAAGAATCGGCAAATATCATCTAGTGACATGTATAAGTTGCAAACCTATGCATAAGGAACATAGTCTTCTAACAGCTAAAGCAACACTACATCAGACAAAACTTAACATCCAATGAAATAGCATTATAATTTTGAGATATGATTGGACATTTGACAGTAAATTGCCATCTATGCATCTACATGGAGTTCAGTAAATCTAACCTATTACCTAGCCAATAATAAGTCGGTGAAAAATGGCTTCAGAAGTGGCATTGATAACTGAGTAAACCTGTCAGAATTTTCATGTTAGCTCCCCATTTTGTTCCAGTGAGCTCCTGCATAACTGCCATTCTTCGCTGGGCTATACCTTCAGATTTTCTGATTTGCGCCTTCCAGGTTAGTCCTTTGTCAAATATCAGACCAAGATAAGTTACTTCAACCTCAAAGTGCAGAACTGAGTCGCCAAATTTCAGACTTGTCTTGTGTTCCTTTTTAGTGGATAGTGTGAATAGAGTTGTGACTGTCTTCTCTTCGTTGATCAGGACAAACCATCTTGTAACCCAAAAATTGGTGATCAATTGCGAGTTGCATGGGGTAATTGGCTGTTGACACACTCCTCACTGCTCCACATCACAAGATCGTCAGCATACAATGCAGCTCTGACTCCGATTGGAAGGTTCTTCACCAGGTCATTGATGAATATTGTGAAGAGGGTGAGACAGACTACACCACCCTGAGGTACACCATGTAGAAGGAGTTTCATGCTGCTCATCCCATTCAGCTGTACTGATGCCTTTCGATTGCGGATATACTGGCATATCCAGCTATACATTTTTCCAGACATATGACTGGTCCTGAGCTTTTGGAGGAGTCCATGCTTCCATACTTTATCAAATGCCTTTTGCAGATTAACCCACACAGTGATGGTATGCTTTTTCTGTTGGAACGCCTCCCAATAGACTGTGTCAGATATGTTGTTTGATCCTCAGTAGATCTACACTTGAAGATGTCGAAGAAGGTTGAGGATTCTTTCCATGGCTTTGACAGTGCAACTAGTCAGACTGATAGGTCGATAACGTGCCGCTTTGGATTTATTCTTGCCTTTCTTCAGTACAGGGATCATGTTGGCCTCTCCAAGACTGGGGAACTTCTGTGTACCAACTGTGGTTGAAAATCTCCAAAAACCTGTGCTTTCTAATAGTACCCAGATACCTCAACATCTCATTGGTTATTCCATCTGGTCCAGGAGACTGGTTAGTGTTTAGACATGTTCTTTGAATGCCAGAGAATACATCCACTCAGAAAGAGTTGGAGTTTTCAGTACTGCGTGGCAACAAGTATGACGCATGCACAGATAGAGCTCAGGACGCTAGCTGTGGACAAGGTTGAAGAAAACTGATTGCAACTGAATGAAGTTTCCACTCATTCCAGCCCCAGAAAACAGTCACTATCATCAATTCACCTTTCCAGAGTATCCATCCATCATCTGACCTCGTATGACGTAATAATCAGCTCAGCACGTGTATGATGACGTCACAATCATTACGTCACAAAGGGTTCCATATAGACCGTCATCAAATCTAAAATACTCTGACATGTTGTATTAATTGTATGTCTTTGTAATTCTTTGCTCTTTAAGAAACATGCTGTTGAATATTTTGCAACTAATTTGACTGGGCGCTGTTGCTGCCTTGGGCAGCAACAGCGCCCAGTCAAATTAATTTCACAATATTCAACAGCTTACCTGTGAATTTTTTTGGAAATTGATAGTCATGGTGTTCAGAGATCGATCGATCCCAACATGAGCGAGGTGTGAGTGGAGCTTAACTAGATGGGCGGGGAATGGCTAAATCCAGAAAGGTCCATTGTAGATGCCGGCTGAATGTATTATCTCAGCTAGACGGACATTTCTAGTATAACCAATGCTATAATGAATTCTACTGATTGATTGTTGTATTTTACAAGATTTTCATGGTCAGATGACGACATATTCTTTTCCAATCGATATTGTTGCATTGTGATGAAATGTACATCACGGTTTTTTATGGCTAATTAATTTGTCGCTCTAATGGCTAATTAATTTGTCACTCTAATGGCTAATCAATTTGTTATACAAGCGTCTTGCGGCCTATAAATGGTGTATGATGTGCCAAAAAAATATTTCCCTCGCTCAGCAAACCATTTGTCTAAATAATAATGTGTTTTTACACAAGCTAAACGGAAAGAGATATGTGGGCACATGCTCCCACTCCACAAGCTGGTTGGTGAAGTATTCAATGTGCGAGCGTCACTTATAATGGCAGTATTCGACTGGGCGACAACTTAGAGCACATTGGCTCCTAGAGAATATTTTTTATTCGACTGGTATTTTCCAGAAAAAAATAGAGCACGAAACAAGTGACAACCAAAACGTATGGCATTTTTGTGATGAAAAATATGAAAATGCTGGACTTAGGGAGCTGAATTCTACTATTATTCACCATTCCCTATGACTGAAAACACCGCTGAAAAAAGGTGGAATTTATTTTCAAGATTGTAAAATTTAGGCGATATCGTGTTTCTGCCACTTCCACTCTGATAGGGGTTTTTCATACGACTGGTACGTTTGCGTAAAGCACAATTTGGCCACTGCAAGTAAATTTACTCTACAGGAAAGTTCCAGTCGAATACAGCCATAGTATGAAATTTCCCAGTCAGTAGAGACAATACTGTACTAGTCAGATAAGCAGTAATTGTAGTCTGCATATTTTAGCTGGAATTGCACTATTTCAGCTCTTGACAATGATTGACTACATTTGATATTTCAAACAGCAACACCATCGAACAGCACTAATGCAAACAGGACCTCAACCAGGGCTCGAAATTCAATGGGAATCCGAGAATCCAATTCCCGTAATTGACATATACGGGAATTCAGTTGGACTCCCATAAGTAAACTAATCAAAACAAAGGTGTTTGGCAATCGACAGTTGTTGGATAATTATTGAGCATATATTCTGTTAGCCAAAATCTGATTTCCATGGATACCTGTTGAGCAAAAATTCAGCAATCTAAAAGGATTCTGGTAAAATATAATGAAAAATGAACCCTGTGAACATAGCAATGTTACAGAGAATTAATGAAAGTTTTGATGGCACAGAATATTATTATCTAACACTGTTATATTTTAGTTGGCTATTAATATCACATTGGAAGGACCAGCTTACTACATAATAATAAAGAAATAGTAAATTGCAATGGGTGTCCATAAGTGAGCAACATTTCAACTATTCTACCAAAGAAGGCACAAGCGCCTATATCGCTCACGCGCAACATTAATATTTTAACACGTGACAATGAAACATAGGAACACTCCGTTCAAAGTTTGGAAATCTCAGTTTCAAATGTGAAAATGCTGACAGGAAACAAGAAAATTTAGGTATAAAACAAGACATCCGTGACAGGATATTAGTGAAGAACTTGGCATTATGCATTTTCACATGCAAATCTAGAATTGTATCAAGATCACAATGACCATGACCTCTTAATGTCTCTTCTACTCCAAATGGTTGAGGTAACTGAATGACAATGCTTACTTTCAATAATTTGGCCAATTCTGAAACAAAGGCAAAATGAGCCAAGCAGAAGAATCTGCTGGTACTGTTAATCTGCACTGTATACAAATCAAATGATACAATTACCTTTAGTTTTGGCCTCGATATCATTGTGCTTAATCCCCTTAATACTAGGCAAATTATGACACTACAATCTGCTGCTGAAATTTTGTCATCAGCATCAGCAAACCCCTAAAGCCATTTCGGTTGTGGACCGATGAGATTGCTAGAACAGTTGCAGAATCAAAAAGGGCATTTCACCACTGGAAGATGTGCAACATACTTGACGACAAACACAATCCAGCTACAATACAAAGGCATTGAGCCTTGAAAGAACTGAAGAGCTCAACGGCAATCTCTGGCCGCAAAACCTGACTCGGATATCCAGATTCTACCAGACGCAAAAAGCTCGGACAAGAAACTCTTCTTTAAGCTAATTCGCAAGCAACGCAGCACCACATTTTCAAAAGCTTGGAACGCCCATTAATACCATAAACGATGTCAGAAAAGCTGAACTGGAATTCGACAAAATCCTCCTCCAGGACATATGTCGTCCGAAGCAGTGCTTTACACCATTTACTTATGTTGAGGTAGAAAGTGGCGTTAAGTCTTAACAGTGGGAAGGCCCCATATCTGGATGGAGTTGCTGCTGAACACCTGAAAGGAGGTGGACCCCCCCCCCCCGTTATTCAACTCCTTACATGCATCCTCAATGGTATTGCGAAACTTAACGTACTGACCTGAGTATACAAAAAGAAGGGAAGCCATAACTTCGCTACATCGTACAGGGGCATAACGGTTACATCATCAGCCTGCAAAACATTGGAGACGATCCTTAAGCTACGTATCCAGCAGTCAGTACTCGATGTCCAGCACCCACACGTTTTGCTTCACGTCCAAGATTTCACCAATGTATAGTGCTCTGCTATTTCAAGAGGCATGTATCGAATCCAGATCTCGGAAACTGAATTCATACGTAACCCTCCTAGATGCAAAAACAGCTTTTGATGTCGTTAACCATACTAGCCTAGCACGCAAGCTATACTTTGCCGGAATCAATGGTGCTTTATGGATGCTCATAACAGATCTTCATAAGAATGCTACCACAAGAGTAAAATGGTCAGGTGAATATTCAAGTTCATTGACATTTCTTCAGGGGGTCAGACAAGGCGGGATTCTCTCCACCGACTTGTATAAGCTATACATCAACGATCTGCTTAATGTCCTGGATGCCACAGACAACAGTATCAGAATCGCTACAGTAACGTGCTCTTCACCTACCTGTGCAGACGATGTTAGTCTAATCTCAAACAATGAATTACAAATGCAGACACTGCTGGATATTGCATACCATTATGGTACCAAGGAGTTTTATGAGCTGCAGTCTTCCAAATGTGTCTCCCTGTCAGACTGCAAAACCCAGAAACCAGTAATGTCATTGAATGGTGAAGAATCAGCTCCGGGACAAGCTCTGCATCTAGGCATACACAGAACAGACCACGTTAGTAGCGCGAAGGCAACACTCAACAGTAGAAAAGAACATTAAGAAAGGCAGAAGAGCTGCTTACTCACTCATGGGAGCCGGTCTACATGGCATCAATGGCTTACCGCCACTCGCCACCCTACATCTACTTGAGGTTTATGTAGTGCCAATCCTTCTACATGGCATGGACAATCTACTTATAAACAAGGCATAACTGACTACTGGAGCGATTCCTTCACAGAACTCTCATACAGATCGTTGGCTTGCCCGAACTCGTTGCATACCCGTCGCCATATCTTCTTCTCGGGACACTGCCTATCGAGGCTCGCAGTAACCTGCAGCTCACTCTCTTCAGGAATATCATTGCAGATTCGTGAAGTAAAATCTTCCCTATTGCCCTGCGACAGACGATTGTTAAAGGATTCTTCTGAAAAAAGCTGGTTTGCCGAGATAAGAAATATTCTCGCAAAATATTATTTACCCGCCATACACGACTTTATTGAAAACCCACCTGACATACGCCATGGAAGCGCACAGCTAAATGTAATGTTAACCGAATATGCTCCATGCAACTAAATCAGCAAATACAACTATACTCGTCACTGCAGTTTCACCACTCTTATCCAGCTAGCTACCTTAACCACATCCAGCAGTTGCTACATTAACCACATGCCCGCATGATATCTGTAGACTTTCCATCCGGGTACGAATCCTAACCGGCTGTTACTTCATGATCAAACAGTGCAAAGTTCAATAAGCACGAGGTTGATCCTACCTGGCTTCTATGCCACGAGGGACCAGAAAACAGCTCATACTTCCTAACTGCTTGCCATGCTATAAAGGATGTCCGGAGGAAATACATGCCATTAATCCGTTCATGTCTCTATGATGTGTACCATAAATTCCATCCATCTCTGGTCACACAATGAAATTCTAACCACATTCCTCATCAACCCATCTACATACATGAGGAAGGAGCCTTCCCTCTGCATGGCCAGATTAGAAGCCCTGATCAGACAATACTAAAATGTCCTGAACCACACAAGAATAGCTAAACTTAATGAGATTGACCCGATTCATGTACGTACTGGCTCCGATATTACTCCTGAAGGAGGTGCGCCTATACAAAGGAGGAATCTACGTAACTGAACTGACCTAGGAAACACGTGTCTAAGCTTAGTCCCCATAAGGTGAAGCCATGCCGACATATACCGGTAACACAATATGTTAAGCTAAACGAAAAACTTAACCATAAAAAAATAGTTAAATACAAAGTTCAGAGTGACCTTAAACTTTGATCTTATGACCTCGCCATCATTGCACTACATCCCCTTGATATAAGGAGGCATGCATCCATGTTTAGTCCCAATGGGATGAACCTATCTGGAGATATAAGCCAATATGTTGAGCTAAACGAAAAACAACCGTAAAAAATAGTTATATACCAAGTTCAGAGTGACTTTGAAGTATGATCTCATGACCTCAATATCATTGTACTCCATTCCTTTGATATAAGGCATGTGTCCAAGTTTAGTCCAAGTAAGGTGAAGCCATGCCAAGATATAAGCCAATATGTTGAGCTAAACAAACGAGAGCCATCAAAAGATCAAACATTTCAGATAAACATACATCAAGAGTTGACATAATGTTAATTGTAAAGGATATTTTAGAAAAATATATTCAATGAAAAAATCTTGGTGAATTATTTTAGTTTTTTTAAGGGAAATAACTTGGGGAAAATAAGGATGAATTTCTTTGAAACAGAATCAGACCAGTGATTCGTCAAGTAATATATCCAATGACAAAGGAATCGAGAACATAGGTTAAAAATTCTTCGGGATCTGGCACGAAAGACAATTTTGAAGAATTTTAAGATGAATTTGAAATATTTCAGGGAAGATAACTCTGGAGAATAATGATAGAGTTCATCGAAATGGAATCATAGGACTGAAGTAATAGGAACAGTGAAAAACCATTGCGAGCATAGCTTCAGAACTCTTGAAGATCTGGCCACTATTTTGATGAATTTTACCTGTTTCAGGGGAGATAATTCCGGAAAATATTGATGGATTTTGTTGAAAAAGGCAAATGTACATTTTCAGGTGTTACTGGTAACATTTACCAACTTTCACAAGAATCGCAACTAAACTGTAGGAGTTGCGTTGACAAGAAATGATTAGACAAATGGACAAACAGACAGATGGAGATGCTGACCACTATATCATCCCACTAGTAGTAACAACAAGAGGCCCAAGGGGGCCTGTGTCGCTCACCTGGAGCACCATTAATTTTTGTCAGAATTGTTGGTGGGTGGTATAAAACAAATTTTGGCCTCAAAATTCATCAAATAAAAAATTCCAATATGGCTGCCAAACACACTATATATTGATTGGTCCACCGCGGCCATGTTTTTTGACGAATCAACTTCTCTTGAACAAACATTAATCGCCCCTAGTTGCTAATTATATATCACACATTTTGGCCTGATCGCTTCAGCGGTTCTGGGGAAGAAGTCGATTTTGCGAAAACCATGTCATCCAAGATGGCTGCTGAACCATTTGGTCAATCAAGTTCCCTTGAACAAACTTGATTCAGCTCTTACCATAGATCATATTTCGATATTATGAATCGATCCCTCAAACGGTTTGGGAGAAGAAGATTTTTAAAGACATTTCTAACAAGAGGCCCAAGGGGCCTGCGTTGCTCACCTGGAGCACCATCAATTTTTGCCAAAATTGTTGGTGGGTGGTTTAGCATTCTTTTAAATGAGTTTGTGGACATTTTTGCAAGTGCAATATGGTCACCAAACACACTACATTTTGATTGGCCCACGACGCCCGTGTTTTTTTTGATGGATCAACTTCCCGTGAACAAATTTTAATGGCCCAAATTTCGGCCTGATCCCTTCAGCGGTTCTGGAGGAGTCATTTTCGTGAAGACCAGGGCATCCAAGATGGTCGCTGAACCATTTGGTCAATCAAGTCCTCTTGAACAAACTTGGGCTAGATGAAGATTCCCCAAGTGGTTTCAGAGATTTTTAAATACATTTCCTGAAATTGGCCGAAATCCAAAATGGCTGCTGCGCAAATTGGCCGATCGGGTTCATATGCCCTAAGGATGCTTCCTGCCAAATATAATTGAAATCTGCCTGGTAGTTCTCGAGAAGACATTTTAAATTTCCCATTGCTTTAGTATGGGAGCTTTTGGCGGGAAAATGATCCAAGATGGCTGCCAAACCGTTTATCCGACAGTTTCGAAAATTGCAAATTTGAGATCAGAATACCCAAAAAAAACCTATATAAAACCAATTTTGTCATCAAGCCATCAAATAAAAAAATCCAATATGGCCGCCAAACATGCTATATTTTGATTGGCCCATGGTGGCCATGTTTTTTGACGGATCAACTTCTCTTGAACAAACTTTACTGGCCCTTAGTGCCTAATCATATCTGCCAAATTTTGGCTTGATTCCTTCAGCGGTTCTGGAGAAGTTATTTTCGCTAAAACTAGGCCAACCAAGATGGCCGCCAAACTATTTGACCAATTAAGTTCCCTTGAACAAATTTGGTTGAGCTCTAGATCATACTTCATGAGGTTTCCTTCAATCCTTTAAGCAGTTTCGGAGAAGATTTTTAAAGACGTTTCTAAAAATCGGCCAAAATGCAAGATGGCCACCAGCCTAATTGGCCGATCGCCTTCATTTGAACAAACTTGGATCCCTATGCCATAAGGATGCTTCATGCCAAATATAATTGAAATTGGCCTAGCGGTTCATGAGAAGTCGTTTAAAGGAAAAGTGGACGGGCGACGGACGGATGGTCGCCTTTCAGGCCAGTTGAGCTAAAAATAATCAGATGATAAAGAAATTTTGCATGTATCCATGGAGATAAGTCTGCAATGAATAAGTTCCTGGGCATGAAACAAGCACATGAACATCAGCAGATAATAATAACTAGAAAACACTGTTTGACTCAGAGGGCCCCGTATTCACTGGAAATACCTTTCTCTACATGGTAAGTAGCAATTGTATTTAAAGCCTTCATATTATTTTTTTAAATAAATTTTAAAAGAACCCAAAAATTGAAAACCTATTTTCACCCACAATCTTGGACCTATTAAAGGTGCATCCTTCCAAAGACACATCTGCGTATCATAACTGAGGCATAAACCAAGTTTCATTAAATTATTTTAAGTGATTCTGTATGATATGGTGTTTAGGAGAAAATTTACAAAAATTGTCAGTGTTTGCATTAAGATGCCCATTTTCAGCTGAAATATTGGACCTATAAAGCTGAATCCTTCAAAAGATACATCTAGCCATCATAAAGAAGCCACCTGGCAAGTTATGATATGGTGTTTACCACGAAATTGACAAAAATCATAGTTTTTGCAATAAAAAAGCCCATTTTCACCCAAAATATTGGACCTATAACGGTGAATTCTTCAAAAAGCACATCTACGTATCATAACTGAGGCATACACCAAGTTTCATGAAAATGTCTGAAGCAGTTTTGTATGATATGCTGTTTACGAGATTAGGGATGGACAGACGGATGGACAGACTTCCGTTGTGGGGCCATAATAATGTGCACCAAATTTCAGGTTAATCCATTGGAAACTTTACGAGGAGTTGCGTTGACAAGAAATGAATGTCAGAGATGGTTGGACAGACAGACATTCTGGACAGACAGGTGGATGTACAGTCATACCAGAAAATATTGGTAATGCAGTCATTCGGGAGTCAAGATTTTTACAAGGGAGATAACTCTGTAATGAAACATTTCCTGGTCACGATAAAAGCATATCTTCACGTTGTAATGATAATACTTAACAATTCTTAAAAGAATCACAACTAAACTGTAGGAGTTGCGCTGACAAGAACCGGACAGATGGACAGACGGATCGACTTGCTGATCTCTATATCACCCCTTTTCCAGTTTTATAACAAGGTCACAGTGACTGAAGTTTGACCACATGACATCAATATCCTTGTAGTCCATCCTTTTGATATAAGGAAGTTTGAGAAAATTTAACCTCAATATCACTGTTCCATCTGATTGCTATATATGTAATCATGTGTCCCAGTTTAGTCCAAATAGGGTGACGCCATGGCGAGATATAAGACAATATGTTGAGCTAAACCAAAAAATTAACTAAGTTTTATACCAAGGTCATAGTCACCTTGAACTTTGACAGCATGACCTCATTCTCATTGTGCTTCATCCGGTTGATATATGTAATCATGTGTCCAAGTTTAGTCCAAATAGGGTGAAGCCATAGTAAGATATAAGGCCATATGTTCAGCTAAACCAATAACTGACCAGTAAAAAAGTTTTATACCAAGGTCACAGTGACATTGAACTTTGACCTCGATATCATTGTGCTCAATCCGCTTGATATAAAGAAGCATGTGTCCAAGTTTAGTGCCAATAGGGTGAAGCCATGCCGAGATATTATTTCAAACAAGATTGGATGCCGACAAACAGACAGACACACAGACGGCATAAAAGAACCCATCGATATATTTGTGATATTTCTAATTTTTGCCAATAACAAACAAACGGTGTGGGCGAGCGGAAGCCCGCGATATACTAGCAAAAATTCACATTTTTGCCAATAACAAACAGATAAGACAGACGGCGTAACAGAACCCATCATTCATTCATTTGAATGATGGGTTCTGTTATGCCGTCTGTCTTGTCTGTTATCGATATATTGGTGAAAAATCTAATTTTCACAACAAGAGGCCCAATGGGCCTGTATCGCTCACCTGGAACATTGGCATTTCAACTAATCTTACTTAAGTTTTACATCCATCAGTGTCACTTCCAATGACTTTCAGTCAAATGCTTTAGTTTTCGAGATATTGACAACAATCTCTGGACTGGTTTTTTTTTTTGCATTAGTGATTTTGAACAATGTTTAAGTGAAAATAGATGATATCAGTGCTAACAACAGCTGGCTTCTTAACTGTCTCACTGCTGCAAGCCAGTGCAGCCAATAATTTCAATTTTCAAAAGCTCTTGACTTGTTGAATATTTTGAAAACAATTCGACTGAAAGTTGTTGGCGGCTTAGCCACCAACAACTTTCACACAAAACTCAGTCAAACAGTTACTAGAGGTTTAAAAACAAATTGAAGAAAATGGTCTCTAAAGGCAGGTAGGTGGTCTTTATAGCAGGTTATTCCCCACCACCACACAATCCATTTAACACATGCACATCTGGCTGAATCACCGAGTTAGCAGCAGGGGTAGGGTGAGCTGGAGTTGATTTAGAAAATAATTTGACTGAAAGTCATTGCTGCCTTAGGCAACAACAACTTTCATTGCTGCCTAAGGCAGCAACAACTTTCAATCAAATACATTTCAATATTTTTAAGCGCATAGATGTCAGAGCACATAATACATATCTTAAATATTTCTGCAGTATTGGAAAGGTTAATCTGTTAATTGGAATTTAATATCTAGTTTGGCAATAAAATCTGACATGGTGATAAATCAATGGACGGTGGGAACAAACCATTATTTGCCCTATGAAAGTGAGACTACAAATATTTAAGGAGTGATAACTCTGGCATTTGACGCCCTATCAGTTTCATTTTCACAACACATATTAGATGCCATCATTAACATTGTGACCAAGTTTGGTGTTAATTCGTCAAGAAATAACAAAATGAGCCGCCATTGTTGGTGACGGACAAACAGATGGATGGACGGCCATACAGAAGGCTGATGGGTTATCGCTATACGACAGCTGACTGACAAGTAAGCGGAGTTAAGAAAACCAATTTCGGCTTCAAAATCCATCAAATAGACAAAATTGAATATGGCAGCCAAACACGCTAAAATTTGATTGGTCCACGGTGGCCATGTTTTTTACCTATCAACTTCCCATGAACAAACTTTAATGGCCCTTAGTCCATAATCATATTCCCAAAATTTCAGCCCTATCCGTTCAGCGGTTCTGCAGAATAAGTCGTTTTCACGAAAACTAGGTTATCCAAGATGGCCGCCGAACCATTTGGCCAATCAAGTTCCTTCGAACAAACTTGGTTCAGCTCTTGCCCTATATGATATTTCGTGAGTTTTGAATCAATCCACCAAGCGGATTCGGAGATTTTTAAACCCTTTTCCTAAAATCGGCCAAAATCAAAGATGGCCACCGGCCAAATCGGCCGATCGGCTTTGTTTGAACAAACTTGGATCCCTATGCCCTAAGGATACTTCCGGTCAAATATAATTGAAATCGGCCCAGTAGTTATTGAGAAGTCGTTTAAAGGAAAAAGTTGACGGACAGACGGTCGCCATGGCATAAGCTCACTTGGCCATTCTGGCCAGGTAAGCTAATAATGAAGGAATGTGCATCCAAGATGCAAATATTTTGGTCTGAAACCAAAGATTTTCTGAATACCGCTGACCTGTTCAACAAACCAGATTGAAACGTATCCAATTCCTAATCAGGCAGCCACATTTTGCCATTTTCACTATCAAAATCAATCTACTAGCAAGGTTCACTCAATTTTGATTAGACAATGGTGGCATGGTCTTTTCAGATTTTCGGGCATTAGATGGAGCTTCTTGATTTTCATGTTAATCGGCAAACCAGTTTCAAAGAATTTTAAATGTGTTTAGAAATAAGTGAGCTAACAAGGACAATATAAGATAATATGGCCGCTGATCAAATCTATATATATATATATATTTTTGATTGATCAGTGGCAGTCTTATATTTTTTGCGAAAAGATAAATTCTTCAAACAGACTTGGCTGGAAGGATTCTAGCATAGTATACCACTGACCTTGTTAGCTCACTTATTTCTACAAACACATGTGAAAAGGTAAATTCTTCAACCAGATATATATAAAAGATGTGACTGCCTTTCCAGGCCAGTTGAGCTAAACGAGAAAGGCTGTATTATGGTTTTCTACACACTATTTAGATCACTATTGTCAAGCCACCAATAAATAATAATCAGAATTGTGGTTTTGCAACCAAGGAGCTCGCCTGTTGATATAATTCTACATATAAGGGTCATGAGCAAAAGGTTAACTATTATGATTATATAAAATAAAGTAGTGATATATATTCATTACTAATGCTATTTATGAAGGCCTGATAGTTTAGCTGTAGCAGAGCTAAACAGAAATGTTACAGTATGCCCACTTTTGACCCCGTCCCCTACCCACAGTTTGTCATACCAAAATTCCAAAACTGTCATGCTCATCCCTGTCCATATAAAGTGTCATGCACATCCTTGCCCACAGGTATAATCATTCCCAAGGCTCTATGTCCATAAATGAGCTGAACACAAAACTTAACCGTTCTGCTCTAAAATGACTAAGTCCAGCTAGACGCAAAACTTAACGTGAACCAACAAAGTCCCAGTCCGTGAGCGGAAAATGCAGAGGATAATGTTATAAATGGATTGTAATATTAATATGTGTAGTAATAAGGCTGTATATCAAGTTTGGTGGCTGTATGCCTGATAGGATTGCCATAGCAGAGTTAAACGCAAAACTTAACCAAAATTGCCCGCCGTCGCCGGATCACGCGCCTGGTATCGCATAAGCGCTTCTGTTCGCTGAACAGGAAAGCTAAAAATAAGCAATATGTTGTTTACAGACATGTAACAGAAATATGTTTAATGTAATTTGGTGAATAATCAGAGATCTAAGTGGTTTTAATGAGTTCACATAATTTAGATATTTAACACCTTATTTCAATATTATGTCTTACAAATTGGGAGCAAATAAGCCATATAAAAATATGTTAATAAATGAGTACAATAATAATCATTATGGTTAAACTTTCCTTGGAAATTCCACTGTCTTAATTTCAATCTACCCATAGACATATACAAGATGTTTGACATTATTCCTCGTGTCTTTGTAGGTGCATGCGTGCACGTGCCTGTCTCTCGTCTGAGGTATATCTCGGTAATCCTATGAGGTAGTGTTGCCAAATATGGCACATACATTGATGTTATGAGTGGCTAGGAAAATGTTTAGTTTTGGGGTCAAAAGATAAAAAAAATCGACGTCACAGGGTCACTTTTCCATCAATAAAAAGAAGCTAGAATCACTAAATAGGTCACATCCATCGATATTGCGGTTAGCTAGAAAAAATTTTAGTTAGACAAAATATTTAGTTTGGAGTCAAAAAGGAAAAAATCGAGGTCACGGGGGTCACTTAGTGTATGCTGAAATACACATTTTCATCAATAACTCTGCAATGCAAGATGGCATTATCGACAAATCAGTAACATACATTCATATTGCAGATGGCCAGTATTAAAATCTTGTTTCGGGTCAAAAGTTCAAATATCTAGGTCACATGGGGCACTAAGTGCATACTGGAATACACATTTTTAGTGATAAAACGATAATACAAGTAGGTAGAATCACCAAATTTGGCCCATCCTTTCATATAAGTGAATAAAAGTGCAATGAGTTTCAGAATAAAGTATCAAATATCTAGGTCACGGAATCAGAAAGTGCATACTGGAACACACATTTTTGGCCATAACTCTGGAATGGACGAACATAGCATCATCAGATTTAGCACATGCCTTCAAAGTGCAACAGCTTATGATTGCATTGAGCTTGACGTCAACGGATCAACTATCTAGGTCATGGGGTCACTAAGTGCATTGGAAAGACAGAGCACAAAGGCATGAGTCGGCATCTCCCTCGAGTGCATTCTAGTTTTTATTATTATTATGCTCGCCCCTGACATTCCACAGGGGGGGGGGGGAATTCATTCACGTGTGTGTGTGTGTGTACCTTCGTGCATACATGCTTGTCTGTCCAGGGCCGTAGCTTAGAAACTGCTGATCGGATTTGACCCAAATTTCAAGACAACAATGGTTGTTATCGTCAAAAAGGATTTCCAGACATTGACCATGATACAGATTTAAAAACCTGGATCATGATCAGATGAAATTGCACATGTCTGGATACCTAAGAAATTACTGAAATGACTCATGTGGTTTGAGGCAAAATTTAACACAGGGAAGGTTATGATCATACTCCATGGTTCCACAATATTGTTCATGATAACACAAAAAAATCTCAATGATACAGAAAATCTAATATTATGAAAATATATAACAACAAGCATTCCGTAAGTATTGCTTTGCAATACATGTCCCCTACCTGGTGATATAAATCTTTAGAGATTGAGTCAAAAATTTCATTAAAAATTGTCAAAAGCAGCTGAAACACGAACTTGATCTGTAACGTCTCATAATATAGCAATAAACCAAATCTCAGTTATATATGGTGAAGGAGAAGGAAGGTCTTGAAAGCTGATATGTTTGTATTTTATAAGTCGAAAGGGGGCATAACTCTATCAAAAATGGACACATACGCCTGAAACTCGAACTTGGTCTGTAACTTCTCATAACAAAGCAATGTAGCAATTCTCCGTATAATATCTTGAAAGACTGCGGGAAAAAAGTGCGGAAGACTAATATTTTTCGTATTTCATAAGTCGAAAGGGGGCATAACTCCATGAAAAATTAACGAAAATGTGGGAAACTCTAACTTGCTCTGTAACTCCTTATACTAAAGCGATGCACCGATTTTTGCTTAGATATCTTGAAGGAGTGCGGAAAAAGTGTGGAAAGCTGATATTTTTCGTATTTCGTATATGCTATACTACCTGAAGTGAAAATGAAAACAAACAGAATACTACTAAAAATATAATTTGAAATGCTTTTGACATACCACCCAAAGTCGTGCATCATGATGAATGCCTATATATACTTTTATTCTTAAAAACAGTAAAAGACAACAGATGATTACACATTTCACTCATTATTAGAAATAATTATAACCTGTACATGTGCAGTAGTAATCAGTATTACAAAGCATTGCAGAGTTGTAACTAACTAACTAACACTACTCTTATGGTCAAGACACTATAAATAATCACTAAACAAATATTTAGATTTGCTTGACTAATCTTGACGAGTGAAGAATTAAACATTCAGTGAATTGCTTAATATAAGCAGTATTATAAAGGTATTTGGATAAATGAAATTATTCCTTAAAAAAAAGCCCAAGCAAGGCTTACAACATTTTAATGACTGTATTTCGAGCAGGTATAAAATGGAACACCTTGCTTTTACCCATTTAACACTCAAAATTCTAGTATATCGATTTCAAGACAACTACACCAGAAAATTGTTGATTATTTTTAGACTGATTTTACTGGAAACTGTTTCTGCAAATTAGTTTCAAAATATTCAACAGATTATTCCCTAAATTAGATAGAGTATCTTGTCACTGTTCTGTGATTGTTAAAGGGTTAGCAGTACACACATGTTGTGTTCCTTTCATGTGTACAGGCATAATCGAGATCGAGTTGAGCTTGACGTCAATGGATCAACTATCTAGGTCATGGGGGTCACTAAGTGCATTGGAAAGACAGAGCACAAAGGCATGAGTCAGCATCTCCCTCGAGTGCATTCTAGGTATTATTATTATTATTATTATGCTCGTCCCTGATATTCCAGAGGGGGGGGGGGGGAATTCATTCACGTGTGTGTGTGTGTACCTTTGTGCATACATGCTTGTCTGTCCAGGGCCGTAGCTTAGAAACTGCTGATCGGATTTGAACCAAATTTCAAGACAACAATGGTTGTTATCGTCAAAAAGGATTTCCAGACATTGACCATGATACAGATTTAAAAACGTGGATCGTGATCAGATGAAATTGCACATGTCTGGATACCTAAGAAATTACTGAAATGACTCATGTGGTTTGAGGCAAAATTTAACACAGGGAAGGTTATGATCATACTCTATGATTCCACAATATTGTTCATGATCACACAAAAAAATCTCAATGATACAGAAAATCTAACATTATAAAAATATATAACAACAAGCATTCCGTCAGTATTGCTTTGCAATACATGTCCCCTACCTGGTGATATAAATCTTTAGAGATTGAGTAAAAAATTTCATTAAAAATTGTCAAAACCAGCTGAAACTCGAACTTGATCTGTAACGTCTCATAACATAGCAATAAACCAAATCTCAGTTACATATGGTGAAGGAGAAGGAAGGTCTTGAAAGCTGATATGTTTGTATTTTATAAGTTGAAAGGGGGCATAACTCTATCAAAAATGGACACATATGCCTGAAACTTGAACTTGGTTTGTAACTTCTCATAACAAAGCAATGTAGCAATTCTCAGTATAATATATTGAATGACTGCCAAAAAAAGTGCGGAAAACTAATATTTTTTGTATTTCATAAGACAAAAGGGGGCATAATAGCTCCATCAAAAATTACTGTATATGACTGAAATTCGAACTTGGTCTGTAACTTCTCATAACAAAGCAATGTAGCAATTCTCCGTATAATATCTGGAAAGACTGCGGAAAAAAGTGCGGAAGACTAATATTTGTCGTATTTCATAAGTCGAAAGGGGGCATAACTCCATGAAAAATTAACGAAAATGTGGGAAACTCTAACTTGCTCTGTAACTCCTTATACTAAAGCGATGCACTGATTTTTGCTTTAGATATCTTGAAGGAGTGCGGAAAAAGTGTGGAAAGCTGATATTTTTCGTATTTCTTAAGTCGAAAGGGGGCATAACTTCATAAAAAAATGACGCATAAGCCTGAATCTCGAACTTGGTCTGTAACTTCTCATAACAAAGCAATATACCAATTCTCAGTTGAATACCTTGAAGGACTGCGAAAAAAAGTGCGGAAAACCAACTGCGCCAGATGGACAGACGGAGTGCAAACCTAATAGTTCCCCCGGTTTTACCGGTAGGGGACTAAAAATGGGAGCAGACAACAGATGATTACACATTTCACTCATTATTAGAAATAATTATAACCTGTACATGTGCAGTAGTAATCAGTATTACAAAGCATAGCATAAAGTTGTAACTAACTAACTAACACTACTCTTATGGTCAAGACACGATAAATAATCACTAAACAAATATTTAGATTTGCTTGACCAATCTTGATGAGTGAAGAATTAAACATTCAGTGAATTGCTTAATATAAGCAGTATTATAAAGGTATTTGGATAAATGAAATTATTCCTTAAAAAAAAGCCCAAGCAAGGCTTACAACATTTTAATGACTGTATTTCGAGCAGGTATAAAATGGAACACCTTGCTTTTACCCATTTAACACTCAAAATTCTAGTATATCGATTTCAAGACAACTACACCAGAAAATTGTTGATTATTTTGAGACTGATTTTACTGGAAACTGTTGCTGCAAATTAGTTTCAAAATATTCAACAGATTATTCCCTAAATTAGATAGAGTATCTTGTCACTGTTCTGTGATTGTTAAAGGGTTAGCAGTACACACATGTCGTGTTCCTTTCATGTGTACAGGCATAATCGAGAAGATTGTAAAGCTTTATTTATCACGGTATGTAAATGTTATATTTTAAAAATATTTTGGTATGTATCGTAAATATATATACAGAGAATATAACGAGTTAAAGCCGTCAGTGATTACATCATAAGTGCGTGCAGCGTCACGCCATGAAAGATTAACTGCCTGACTGCAGAATTTTTGCAAACAACATTTTCCGAGGGACATAACGCTTTATCCACTGAGTATCTTGAAAGCAATTTGACTGAAAGTTGTTGATGACTAAGACAAACAACTTTCAGTTAAATTGTTTTCAAAATATTCAGAATTTTGAGAGTAACTGTCCCTTGAACTTATTGTTCGGTGGCTTGTTACACTTAACCCTTAGTACATCGCTGTCAATATGACATCTTTTACTGTGTCAATAGCAAAGAAGCGGGTGTACATTTTTCAATAATTTTGGTGGTCGATGTTGCTGTGTATGACAGCAACATCTACCACCAAATTCCTTGAAAAATGAACACCAGTTTAATATTTTGATATATTCAACATATTTATTAAATTGAAAATTTATTAAAGACCTTTCGAGTTTCATTCGAGAGCTTTACATCATTATAATTGTGATGTCAGCTAACAAGTAGCTAAGTATGACATAATGATTATGATGTTAGATACTAGAGTTACAGGTCAGATTCCTAGATTAGAGCTATTACCACGCAGCATAACAGATGAACATCTTTCATTAGAGATTTGTACATATATACTATCTTGAAAATATACATATGGGATATTGTACGAAGAGTAAATGTCAAATGTAAACAACATGAAATCAATGAGAACATTTCATCATCAATACAGATATTCACTTCTATTTCTGTGACAAACTTATAAAAACTGTGATATAATGACCCAGCACATTACTGTCCTAGACTCCTCATAAGACAAAATTATAATTAATTAACAAAACAAGAATTAAATGTACCATATCACTGGCACTCGCGATTGTTGATAAACATCAGCGCTCAGATCAAACTCACTAGGCTACAATATGGTATGGTGATCATTTTATAACAGATATATGAAACAACATGCTCATCACTATTCTTGTACTAAGTTCATCATAACCTTTGACCGTGAGCATTGAATCAAAAGGACTATTCATGTCCTCAAAGGCAACATGAGTTGTGACAGACAGTTTGTACATAGAAATTAAGGTAAGGATCACAAAGTAATGCTTGTACCCTTGATCTTGTGACCTCAATGTCATCATGTTGTTTCCTAAAAGGATAGGCAACGAGGTACCCAAGTTCAGTTCTAATAAGCTTCACTAAGCCAGAAATATAAGCCAAAGTGATTGGTTAAACACAAAACTTAACATTGCAACTGATGTCATCGTCTTTATAAAAGTGAAACCTGTCTCACTTCTGCTTCACAGGTGAGACAATAATTTAAAAGAAGTTAATAAATATGGACATTTTTTTAATTATAGTTATTATAATGCAGACTAGGTGCAATGATGGTATAGAACAAATCTGTAGTTTTATTGAGATCGGAGAATCCCTTGATGAATTAAATGTCCATTGTAACATGTTAACTCTTTAACACTCATATCAGCCAAAAACGGCTTCTGCATTGGTCTTGAGAAATGTCCATTCGCAGACCAAGAGACTATTTTTTTTAATTTACCACTGGAATGACTGACTCGATAACCGAGCCAGTCATTCCAGTAGTAAATTTTCAAAAACAGTTTTGTCTTGGTCTGTAAATGGACATTTTCTGTGAGAAAATTGAAATTTTCTTGGACAAATTTGAGTGTTAAAGCGTTAAAGATGATGTGAGGGCTCTCTTTGTGATTGCCCGGATCAGCTTGATAGTCATAATACATATTCCCAGTTACTACAAAATCTAAATTGTTAAAATCGGTTCAGTCATAGCTGAGATAATGGAATAGCAACCGCCATGATAAACAAGCATTTTTAGCTGTCAAGTGTGAGTTGTAACGTCACACTGGGAGGCCGCCAATAATTCCTGTCAGTTTATTATTGGAAATAGTAGGCCTACTATACGTGCCCACTACTGCATGTAGTATGACCAAATTTTGTTTACATTTTCACTATGAATTATTGATGTATGGAAATGTACTATTCACACACGGACAAGAGTTTGTTTGAGTTGTCCAAAGATTCACTAATATCGAAAGTGGATGATATTTTTGTCGATGAAACCACAGACCTAGCGACCGACATCATAAAGATAACATAGGCCTGTTGGTAGTGACATTAACATCAGGTTTCATGAAGACGTGAATTGGATGAATTATATATGGCATAACAATGGTAAGAATTGTAAAAGTAGGTGTTTGCCTAGATGTAAAAATACCAGTGATATACACTTTCACTCATTGCATGTCCTTTACATGTTGTTCTAAGCACACATAGCGTAGGCTACTGTGTCCATGTAGGCTACATGGACGGATATTGGTGTAGATCATGAGGTGTATGGATGGCGACTTTGTACAAGAGGTCAGGGATATGCTATAACACCACACCCTTCTTGAATGCAATGCATATATATCCACTCTTTCTGGCTTGACTAATGATTTTACATAGCCTATAGCAATGCATAAATCTGCTAAGCGCGCTACGAGGTGACCTCAAGAAAGCAGGACTTGGTACACTCAAGTCAAGAATGGACCCGAGGAAGCTAAGGATTACGGCTGAGGACAAGACACAGTGGGCAAAAGCGACGAACTGATTGCAGCTGTAGGATGTTTCTACTACTACAACCGCAGAATACAGTAATCATCATAGCAATGTTAGTCCAAGTCTGCTCTGACTCAACGCACCTCTTGTGACAGATATTTGGACAGATTGACGGGGTGGTCCCACCATTCTGTCCAAATATCTGTCACCAGGGTGGGTTGAGTCCGAGAAAATCAGACTATAGCCACTCATGCTATGTACACAAAAATAACTTTTTCTATGATCGGGTTAGGCTTATGTACGGTTGCAATTTACCATTGTGTAGGCCTAGGAATAAATTTAAAATTGCAATACACCAGCTCATGTGAATCTATAAATTTATTAATAAGAAATCTATTTAGGCCTGCACAGTTTATGTAAAATATTATCGATCTAACACATGGTTTGTTTACCATGTACCTATCTAGGCCTTCGTTGACATCTGCATGAGTTGAAAGGTCACGTACAAATGTTCTGTAGACTACGTAGAAATGATAAGATCGTGTCCTCTGAAGTTTTGATGTCAGTTCACCTTCCTACTTATGAATTTGTTAGACCCCCATTAGGTTAGGTAATTAATTACGCTCAAATCACGGGCAAACTCATGGTAGACACACAATTTTAGAATCATCATTTCAGGAATGTTTCTAACTGTAGACCGAGCCTACATCTCCTTAAGATGTGAATAATGGCGCTACTTTAACAAAATTATACATTACATTTGTGCATGAAAATAATGACAAAGGAATTTTGTTTCACTAAACATATTATTCATGCAGATATATAGAGCTTATTTTGCAATCGACCAGCGGCAAAACGGTGTGTGCGAAATACACTTCAAGCTTATTATTTAGGCCTCTCAAATTGATCATCAACCACCAAACATGCCGCAAACCCCCCCCCCCCAAAACCAGCACACAGTGCCGTTCCAAGTGTGACATCATAACTATCAGTATCACCTTTTATAATATAATCTTGTTATCTTACCTCTTGTAGGGGTTTTCTACTCCAATGTGACGTTAATGTATTTATAGTGTTAAGGTCAATAAAATTAATTGAAACTTGTTATCAACCTTAAGTCCTCACAACACCTTTAACATTATTCTAATTGTGGGTACACACCGGACAATAATTGCGGACAATAATTGCATCATGATGTCAAGCCATCTATCGCTTTGTGTGGACTCGACAAAAATCATCATGAAGTGATAATTTGACATGATTTGTTTGACGTAACATTTTCTTATCAATCAAATATTCAACAATTATTTTTATTATCATCATCATCATCAACATTATTATTATTATTATTATTATTACTCACGCCACCAAAGGCCTGTGTGAGTATTATGGTTGGTGTCGTCTCTCTATGTGTCTGTCTGGCAGTTTATCCGAGGAATATATCAGGATTTCTATGAGGTAGAATCACTAAATTTGGCACATATGTTCATATTATGAGTGGTTAGAAAAAGTCTGATTGCGGCCAAAAGTTAAAAAATCAAGATCATGAGGTTATTTAGTATATACCGGAATACATTTTCTTAAAAAACTCTGCAATGCAAGAAGGTAGAATCACCAAATCGGTAATGCATTCATATTGTGATAGCTTAGAATGAAAATTTAGTTCCAGGACAAAAGTTACAAAATCTAGGTCATCGGTTCACTAAGTGCACCCCGAAATACACATTTTTAGCCATAAATCGGGAACCCAGGTACGTAGAATAATCCAATTTGGCACATTCTTTCATAGTGGAGGTGGCTAGAGTTCTATGAATTTCAGGACAAAACATCGAGTATCTAGTTTATGGAGTCACGAAACGCATATTAGATTACCTATTTTTGGCCATGACTGAAAATCCAGAAGGTAGAATCACCAGATTTAGCACACGCCTTCATATTGCGACAGCTTATGATTGCTGAGTTTGAGGATCAATTATCTATGACATGGGGGTTACTAAATAAATTGTCATGATAGACTGGAAAGGCGTGTGTCAGCATCTACCTCGAGTGTATTCTAGTTATTATTATATATATTATTATTATTATTATTATTACTACTGCGAACATAGCCACATCATTATAAAGTAAAATAATTGTATACATCAATGGAATCGTGGGTAAGATGATCAAATGCAGGTAAACGTAAAAGTATGGGTTCAAAGCCTGCATAAAGGTTCACTACTGAGCCGTGACATCACTATCAGGCTGAAATGCTGCATAGCAGTCTGCCCCACCCCCCCCCCCCCCCCCCCCCTCCCACCCCACCCCCACATCGCTGTCAGATGACTCATATGTCCATAACAGCCTGCTATTGGGATTATGTTTCACTCTATACATATCTGTTACATTCAATTTTTAGACCGAGTTATAACCCTAACCTTTATCCATCACATAACAACTATACTTTCTTACAGAGATCAGCTTGCATAAATTCACTATAATAATCTCAGCTACTTCAACGATATGTAAAATTCAAGCTAGCAGCAGCGCAATGGATGGCAGCATAAAAACTAACAGAATTCTTCAGAAAAAGATATCTTTGGTGAAAGAAAACCATTACCTTTGATTATGAGTAATTTTGCGACATTCTAGACCTTACACCATTACATATTCCTAACGTAGCAGAGTTATGCTCTGGATTAACATATCAACAGGGCTATAACAAAGAACGAGCTATAGACATGTGTGTTGATCAGAACGAGCTATAGACACGTATGTTGATCAGAACGAGCTATAGACACGTATGTTGATCAGAACAAGCTGTAGACATGTGTGTTGATCAGAAGGCACTAGACTATGCATTGTTAAGTCCTATCGTCCCCTGGGACTTTACCAATGACCATCTCATGTAAATCAGGGTGCTGTGGATAGATGGAGTAGCGCGCAGCCTGCTCACCATCGCTCAGGGTTGATCTCAGAGAATTCTTTAAGCGCTGCAGATAATCAAACATAATTACATACAATTTTACAATAGTCAATAAGAGTAAATTAGCACTTAAATTGCATTAAGCTAGAGTTAAAAGAAGTCTGTGAAAGATGGTCTACTCTTCAAATTCCTTTACTGATGCATATTAACTGCTGTTAAAGGGAATCACCAGACCCTCTATACTACTGTGTACAAAATGAATCTAAGGACCGTAACGTTTTCAAAAATATAATTGTAAGATCTGTGCTCAAATTAGAAATATATATCTTCGTTATTTAAATATGTGGTACATGGGTTAAATTTCTATTCCCGGATGAGGCGTATGACGTCATAAGTTGAACGTTTTTCTCGCTGTCATCCAACGCTATCGCAATAAAATTGCGAATTGCGTTTTTATAAGGTGATTCTCTTCAGCGGTTTTAGGAATATATACACTATATTTGCGGAAATGTTGAGGAATATATACTAACAGCCCTTTGTCTGACATGAAGTTTTGATCTTGAGATAAATGAATGACGCGATAGTAGTCAATTCAATATAATTGCCACTATTGAATCAACACTCTTACTGGGGCTACGGCAGATAATGTTATTAAAGTTTCATTTTTAATATGAGAGTTTAAATAGTTTGTACATACACCCAGTCCATCTTTAGGTACCTATGTTTTCATACTAGCCTCAAAACTTCCTGAGATTTTGTAATGTTAATGTAATTGGCAGAGGTATCTTCATAGAAAATGGCCATCTTAAGGTTCGGCAATTAATGTGTGAAAATAACAAATACATTCCATAAATTTGCGATAGTGTGATACACGTCTTAATCTCTTCAATCTGTACATATATAAATGATGTCGATAGCATTATCACCGATACAGATATCACCATCCAAATGCATGCACTCCTGTCTTCAGTGCCGTTATTATGGTTCTTGTCGGATGGGATTCAACCTATGACGTCATAGGTTTAATTAACTCGCAGAAAATTATAGTAACATAGCGTTTTTTAACACCATTTTACTCGGATTTATATACAAATGTCGGGGGAAAGCTTTATACAGTAGCTTAAATGTGGGCTCTACAATAGAACTGCGTGTTTTATGCAAACGATGGCGACCCTTGTGTTCCCCTTTAAGTTTGAAGATGGCATAGCATACATAAATGGTCACAGGCAATGGCAAATATAGATTGATACTAATGTAAGTTTGACTAGTTATGAAATATGCTCACAGAATACTGACCTTTATAAACGTGTCACCCTTGGCATTGAACAGTGTGTGAATCATTCCAATAGGAATACAAACAACAGAGAGAGATGCGAGTAGCCAGCCCAGTCCTTGTGCCCAGGTTGGGTATGTGTAATCTTCACGTTCAATTGGCTTGTAATGAACCATGCTGAAGATCCAGATGCTCTGTAATCACATATGTTATACTGATATTTATTGCATACCACAGCTACTATGGCATTAACATGATGATGTACAATTTAAATCTGACATTTAGGGTACCCTCGATGGACTGTGTCCCACGTGTCAAGCCCTTTAGCTTTTCTGCATACTACATATGATGTGTGGCAGTTGCGTAAAAAGGATTTCTTAAAATAGTATACCCCCTTGACGAATCAAATCTCTACTGAAAACCTAACATTCTTCTAATTCTTGATAAGGAGACAAATCACATAGAAATAAACCAAGTGCAAACCACATACAAATTTGTAAACAATTTGAAAATCATTTCAATTATGATGGCGACTGGATGTAATGATGGTGTTAGAACAAATCTGTAAAGTTTTATTGACATCGGCTAAGCCCTTGATGAATTACATGTCTATTGAAAAATTGTATCATTTATCTACATTGTAATATTGGTCAAAATATGGAACAAATTTGAAAATCATTTCACTTATGATGGAGTGTAGATGCAATCATGGTATAGATCATATCCGTAAAAGTTTATCAAGATCGGATAAGTCCTTGATGAATTAAATCTCCATTGAAAAACTAACATTTATCTGCACGCCGCAACAGATCGCCATGTCGTACCATGCTATACTTCGCACAGGGCTCGACAAAAAACTGTAATCGTTCATTTGCAGTCCATGGGGGGGGGGGGGGGGGGGAAATGCATCCTAGATTACAGCTTTACATTTACATCATATGCAAAGATATAAGTAATTGAGTGTCTACATAATTTAACTATCTATGTAATCTTTGATAAACGGTCAACTTGTGTAATATTTAAATAACAGCATTGTTAGATTACATGTTGGGTAGTATTACTGTGTAACCTGGATTCCAAAGAATTCTCGCCCTTCCACCCTTTTTAGTTGGCCGTGAGACTAATTTTTTCAAGTAAATTTAATTTTCTCAAAGAAAATGTAAATCTGCAGACCAAGAAGTTTACTTTTGAAAATTTACCACTGGGATGATTGGCTCGGTTATCAAGCCAGTCATTCCAGTGGTAAATTTTCAAAAATAGTCTTCTCTTGGTCTGCAAATGGACATTTCTCAAGACCACTGCAGAAGCCGTTTTTGGCTGATATGAGTGTTAACGGGTTAAGTAGCTGTCAAATTTTGGAGATTTCTGACAAAATTGCCAGTGTATGGGATTGCAATTGACCTTTCCACAGTATCCATCTATCAATCTGACATCATATGATGTCACAATTAGCTAAGCGGCATGTAGGATGATGTCATAATCATTACTTCATGATTCTATATGGCCCGTCTTTAACTCTTAATAGTCCAACACGTTATACGAATTGTATGTCTCTACTATTTAATAAACATGCTGTTGAATATTTTGAGACTAATTTGATTGGATGCCGTTGTTGCCATAAGCAGCAACAGCGTCCAGTCAAATTAGTTCCAAAATATTCAATAGCTTACCTGTAGTTTTCTGGAAATTGATAGTCAGGGAGTTCAGCGATCGATTGATCCCAAGATGACCGAGGTGTTGGTGGAGCTAAGCTAGAGATGGGTGGGGTAGTTAAAAATGGAAAAGTCCATTGACTGGTCTACTCTCGCTGTTAGTATCCTCATGAAAGCAATCACATAGATAATGCATACATCAACATATACTACCACCCCTGTCATGTGTCATTCTATAAGTATAATTGCTATTGTATAAGTGAAGTGTTAAAATGTGTTTTATTTCGCACAAAATAATCGTAATAATCTTATCTTAATAACACAAATGTATACATGTGAATGCTTGGGTTCAATTTTACATGTTCTAATATCACTGGCTTTGTGCAACAGTTGATCATATATATATATATATATATATATATATACTCACCAGAATGAGCAGGGGTGACAGCACGTACCAACACACGATAAAATATTTATAAGGCATATGGCCTGTCATTTCTTGGATATTGTGAGCCAAACGACGAGCTCCTAAAACACAGAATAAGTCAGAACAACTATTTTGGCAAGGGAAATAATTGATTATAGAAAGTAACTATTTATATGCGTGGAAAGCTTTGAAAACATTTCACTGATATAACATGATCTTCAGCGTTGAATGATAAGTTGGCCAAAACCGGCCTCTGTAGTCAGTCATCTTGAGGAATGGCCATTTGAAAGCCAAGAGAACAATACTTTTGAAAATTTACCACTAAGAATGCATGGCTGAACAACATATGGCATAAAGTCAGCAGGGCTACTGCTCCTTTGGCCACCGATTGGATTGGAAAATCATTGTGTGCGCTTGCGTGATAAAGTTAAATTTATTTAATTTTTGCGACCTTCAAATTAACTTGTCATATCCTGCATCCTGACTGTATGTCTAAAATAGTTACTAGTTAAATCTTTACAGGGCTACCACTTCAAAGCCCTTATTATAAAACTAGGAGACAGCAACCACTCAAAGGCTTACCATAAAACTAGGAAACTGTAGCTAATGAAAAGGCTTACAGCAAAACTAGGAGACTGTCATGACTTCAAACCAGAAATGTGGTTGCATGAAGCTTGACTCTATGACTTTACAATGAACTATAAAGCCTGAGTTCAAGCATAAAATAAATATAGAAAGCTTATCAAGTCTTATCACCAAGGGGCCCAAGAGATTGTAAACCTCACCTGGACCATTAGCATTTAAACCATTTGACCTTAAATACCAGTAGACATGATGGATAATTTTCGAAAAATCCAAGATGGCCACAAAAGTCATTGACCAATCAAAATTCTTGTTTGCTGTGTTGAATCCTACCGCCACAGGATCATGCCACCCAATTTTTGTTGAAATCAGGCCACTAATTAATTTTTTTTAAATCCCATTGGCCACCAAAAAATTGACCAACCATAATTCTGAAAAGAAGTTCTAGAGCCTACCACTATAGAATCCTTCCAGCCGAATTTGGATTAAATTCACCAAGTGGTTACGAAGGAGATGCATTTCAACAATTTCTGGTAATTGTTTCATAAATTTTAAGATTTTCACCCACAAAAATTGACCAATCAAAATTCTGGGTAGCCCCATAGCATCATTCCACCCAAAGTAAGTTGAAATCTACCAAGCAGTTAGAGGAATAGCATGTTTGACAATTTCCAGTAAATCTTTCATAAAATCTAAGATTTTCAACAAAAAACTTGATTAATCAAAATTCTCTATAAAAGTTCTGAAGGTAGCCCTGTAGGGTCCTTCCAGCCAAAGTAAGTTGAAATCTGCTGAGCGGTTAATGAGGAGTAGCATTTTGACAATTTCTGGTACATTTTTCATAAAGCCTAAGCTTTTCCCCAAAAAACTTGACCAATCAAAATTCTGTATGCAAGTTCTAAAGTCTAGCCACAATAGGGCCCTTCCCGCCAATGTAAATTGAAATCTGCCACGCAGTTAAAGGGGAGTAGCGTTTAGACAGTTTCCAGTAAATTTTTCATAAAATAAGATTTTGAACCAAAAGATTTACCAATCAAAATTCTGTATAAAAGTTCTGAGGCCTACCACAATAGCCTCCTTCCAGCCAAATTAGGTTGAAATCTGCCAAGAGGTTAATGAAGCATAGCATTTTAAACAAAAGTTGACTGATGGACACCATGACCGTAGACCTTTTGACCATAACATCATTGTGTGATGCTGTGTCATTATAAGGCGGCATGTGCCCAAGTTTAGGTCCAGTATGATTAACCGAACATGAGATCTAATCAGAAAGGTTGAGCTAACAGAAAATGTTATAGTTGAAATAAAACACTGAGCTTGACCTTTGACATTTGATGCTGTGTCATTATAAGGAGGAATGTGTCCATGTTTGGGTCCAGTTTGATTAACCAAACATGAGATATAAACAGAAAAGTTTAGCTAAATGGAAAATGTTAAAGTTGAAGACAAGGTTTTTACCAAGGTCAGTGACCGTGATCTTTGACCCCAAGATCATTGTGTGATGCCGTGTCATTATAAGGAAGAATGTGCCCAAGTTTGGGACCAGTATGATTAACTAAAAATGAGATATAAACAGAGAAGTTGAGTTAACCCTAAGGAACCTACGTGCCGTCTAGACGGCGCGCAAAAAGCGTACAAATAAACCTACGAGCCGTCTGGACGGTTTTCAACAAGTTGAACTAGAGAACTACGCGCCGTCTGGACGGCTTTAAGAGCACCAGTTTTCGATCGCTAAATACGCAAGCATTACGGGCGTTTTATCCAATCAAACATAGCGTTACATTACGTCAGATGACTGAATTTTATAAATCCACTGTTGATTGGTCAATTCAGTTTATTTACAAATTTCTACGGGAAAATATAAATAGTTTTCTGTGAGTGAAATTCCTAGCGTAAAATCGTCAACGATAGCGTGCCGATTCCTTTATTTAACCGAGTACTCGATTCCCTGATGGCCGGAATCGCTTAGTGAGAATGTCTAACCTAATTTATAATTGCGTCGGTAAAATATTACATACAGCTGAATAGCTACACTGACGCCTACAAGATTTAAAGTGTGCATCCTTACATAGCTTGCCCATTAATACCATTATATCACACCCGTCATTTAGCTTCTAGGGACATATTGGCGTGCATCTACGGTCTAATTTCTGTTCCTCAATCATCTATCATGATACCGCATGTTACGGGGCTGCTACTGGGTCAATACAGGCCCGTAACATGCATTATTAAAGTAATGCGAGTCATGAGACATATTAGCTCTTTGAAATCACCTTTGTTGACCGTTCCAGTTTTATTTCCGTTTTCTATTGTTCTTTCATCTTGTAAATGTTTCTCCTCTTTTTTTTCTTCAGGATCATATGGCGAATAGGACAGTTATCTGGTTGAGATTTCATGAAAATGATGATTCTGTAATTCTATCTATCTTCTGCACTATTTTATTAACCCCTACCATTCTGTCAAAATTTTAAATTTTCAAATTAAATTAAAAGAACTGGTGTTCTTGTCTCAACAGATTTGGTGGAAGATGTTGCTGTCGTAGATAGCAACATCATCTACCAAACTAAAGTTGTTAAAAAATGTACACCAGTGTCTATTAGTAGAAGTAGAACAGTACCAGTTTTCCAGGCTATTGGCACATTGTACCATTTTATTTCGAATCACTTATTGTATAAGCTGCCATTGTAAACTACATGTATGTCAAATAGTTTCTTCTATGTAAGAGTGTCATATTACTTAGGACTGGTGATTAAATTGTTGAATATTTTGAGATCGATTGGACTGGAAGATGTTGCTGCATTAGCTGACAACATGTTCCAGTGGTAAAGCTTGCGTATTAAAGGGTTGAATACTGTATTATTTGTAAGCTATCAGTGTAAATATCAAATAAAGTTTACTCGAAGTGAGAGGGAGAGAGAGAATCTCATCTTAGGTAATCAGACTGGACTATGTATGGTAGATTTATTGAATATATCGAGTCCAATTTGATTGGAAACTGGCGTTGTTTTGGACAACAATAGATTCCAATTAAATTTGTCAAAATATACTCAACAGATTGTTTTTTTAGATTGCAGGTACTTTTGATCTTTATTGCTATTCATTACTGGATTATTAGCCTTGCCCTAAGGGGAAAGAGGGTATTATGTGTGTGCATGCGTCCAGTATTGCATCTAAAAAACTACTGATCCGATTCGTTTAAAATGTTAACACAACAAACCAACATAACCTAAACAAGGGTTTCCAGACTTTGTGTGATCATACATAAAGATTTAACAAATTTGGATATGACAAAAACGGTAGGGTGGTCTCAGCGGTGGTTTACAATCTCTGATTACTCCTGTTCATAATGTTATTTATCAAGCATCAAGTCTTCGACAATGATGGTAAGTGAGTGATAACTAGATTGCTTGGTCGATGACGCATTATAGCAAATCCCCATGCTCACCACTTTGACCTCTTTACCCATCCCATCCCATCCCTGGGGGAGTCTCCTCTGCACTCCATAATCACATACCAAACTTGTTTGAATTAGTTTCATTACACAGACTGGAGTGGATTGATTTGAAAAATCTGGATGTCATCAGAGGAAGTGATCTGTGAGAGCAGGAGTTAAAATTAACATGAGCCAGAGGCTAGTAGAAATTGACCAGGGTTAATACAATGACCAGCCCAATGGCAACAATTTCATTTGTCAACCCTTTAATGGTCATGGTGCCCAATGAATGCCTCTGGTGTGATCTTAAGAAATGTTGATTAACAGAGCAAGACTTTTTGAAAATTTACCACTAGAATGCTCGGTAATTGAGCCAGTCATTCCAGTTGTAAAATTTCAAAAATTGTCTTCCCTTGGTCTGTATAGAAAATTTGAAGGGCTAAAGTAGAATCTAGTAATCACTAGTCCTATCTGAACATAGTGGCTCATTTGGCTTAATTTCAATTCATGGAGAGGGTGTCAACTGGTGTGCGAGAGTGGTCTATGAAAAATCCATAAATCTGGAAGACTCCAATCTCTGCTTACAATAAATTTCTTTTTCAAAACATGGAGATACTGAATGGACTCAAGGAGACAAGGTAGGTATGGGGATAATGAATGGACTCAAAGAGACAAGGTTGGTAGGTATAATTAATTCAGTCATCATACTAAAATGTAATTTTCTTTCGGATTGAGAAATTAGACTACAACCATCGTTTGCCATGCCACATTGTTTTCAGGACTTGTCATGAAAGGGTTAAACATAGTAAAAACTGGAATTGACAAAGGGAAGGACAGAGCAGAAATTTTGATTTTCTAATGGATAATTTTTTAGCTTTGCTCCGCCCATCTCTACATAAGCTCCATCGATGATTTGCGCGTGTTGGGATCAGTTTATATACTTTGAATCCTGAATTCCAAATTTCATGGTAACCATAGATACAGCTAACTTGGTGAATATTTTGAAACCAATTTCAAGTACTTTGATTTGACGGAAAGCTGTTGCTACCCAACTCACCAGGTCAGCAAAGGCAAACTAATTCTAAAATATTCACCAGCTTTCCTTTATAAATTTTAATTTTTTCCCATTAAAATGAGATATGGGCAATTCATCTCTTACCTTTATCTTGTGCACGTTACATTGTGTAGATTTCACTCTGCTGTCGCCGCCACTCACATAACAAATTCAGTTGATGTTTTGCCCCTCCCCCATCAGCCTCTTCCGACCCGAGCAGTGTCACAGCCTAATGTATTAGGTTGTCTCACATTCTACACCCATAGGGCCATGATATGGTAAATCACCAGATTTGGTTATATTCCTTTAACTTTGACAGTCCTCCATCAACCCTACACCCCCCCCCCCCCCCTCCCCACCCACACCCCTCTGGGAATGGAGCCTAGTGTAAATCCACAAGCATATCAGTAATTTACACAATAATTTTGATTGAATTCTACCAAAAGCTTTCTGAGGAGATGGA
Organism: Chaetoderma sp. LZ-2023a; assembly: GCA_034401795.1. Classification (NCBI taxonomy): domain Eukaryota; kingdom Metazoa; phylum Mollusca; class Caudofoveata; order Chaetodermatida; family Chaetodermatidae; genus Chaetoderma; species Chaetoderma sp. LZ-2023a. The sequence continues at coordinate 71,766 of JAVVLW010001161.1, forward strand.
TGGACAGACAGACAGATGGAGGCGATTGTAATATCCCTGCAGATTTTTCAAAACGTGGGTATAATTAAGAGATTAAATTTAATTTATTGATATTTGATTCAAATCCCACCCAATCTCAAATGATACATAGAGCTTATGTGAGATGCACATTAGCTGAGCCCTCAGGAATACGGTTGATAACAGTCGGCAGTCGATCCAGAACAGCCGCCGGCATAGCTGTCAGCCATTGATGTGTGTAGTAGCTGATCATGTTTCGAACGTACATCATCATGTTTTAGTTCAAATATACTGTTTCCATACAAAAATTAGATTATAGAGTAACACAGGTCATCAAATTTTTATTTTTATAAAATCCATGTTAGTAAATCCATTAGGCGTAGCAGGAAAAACTGAGTCCGTTTAGAGTTTAGAAGCCATCGCCCATCAGTCACCTGCAAAAAATAGGAAGGATAAATTAGAAATATCCAAATTCTAGAAGTGTTATATTAAGACTTTAACAATCCAATTTTTTCATGAAAATTTAAATTTTCTCATAGACAATGCCCATATGCAGACCAAGAGCAAGTCATTCCAGTGATACATTTTCAAAAATAATTTTACTTTGGTCGGAAAATTTACATTTTCCTCGACAACTGCAGCAGTTTTGGTCTGACTCAAATGTTAAATGGTTAACAATATACATGTACGGCGCAAGGTCATAGGGATATATAGTCCGAGTCTGCTCTGACTCAACCCGTCCCAGTGACAGATATTTGGACAGACTGTCACAGACTGACAGTCTGTCCAAATATCTGTCACAGGGGCAGGTTGAGTCAGAGCAGACTCAGACTAAGGGATATACTGGTAAACATTATGACTCGACAACGGGTGTTATGGTCATACACCACCCTCAGATTTTAGCGCATAAATGAAATGAATAATATAATAAATGGTGGGCATATATCGTCCAAGGAGGGAGTATGACTACTAGTTACTGGATTAACCTTTTCAATCGACAAGAGCGAATAATAAATTTGCTACGAATGTTTCAAAATTCTGTTGAATATTTTGAAACTAATTGAACTGGCTAAGGCAGCACCAGCTTCACATTGGATTCCAAATATTCAACATCTTACATTTATAATGACTGTAAATGTGGAGTTCTAGAATTTCAGGTTCAAATGTGACAATTGTTTTTGATTTTGGGCACACAAGTTTATTTCATGGCCCCGGTTCTCTATATCTTTGATCAGAGGATACTGGCCACACAGTAAATGGTGATAGAATGTTTGTAACCATGGCAATAGTGAAATATTTGTTTTCTAAGGAATTATTTGTAAGTTCCAGTCATCAATGATTATTAGTAAATGTGCTGTTACTTGTAAGTTTTCAGTTACTCAATGACTAATTTAACCGAGAAAGTTATAGATTGTGTTAAGAGAGTTGCTGAACCAATAATATATAAATCAATTTCGTTTACCTCTGGTCGCGAAATCACAATAAGGTTATAGATAAACAATCCGATAATCTCAATCATCGATGCGTGTCTTTGTTTACAATTTCCGAGATCACTTACTCTTCAAATTACTAGCATTAATTAGGCCGAGTTGAGATGCGAAAGTTGTCAAATATATCGGCATCCCACTTCCCGATTGGCAATATCGTTAATCTAGTGATCTGTCTACTTTTTAGTTTGTGGCGTACAAGAAATATGCATAGATTGACATATTTTAGCACACAACTATTTCGCAAAACAGATGATCGTGTCGCCATCTTGCCGGAAAAATTAATATTCATGTATTCCCGACCAATCAGACGCATCAATCTTATAGTACGCGATACGGTGTTGCCAATAACGGGTAATGAGCTTGGTACTCGTATATTATATACGGGTACAATTCTACAAATTCCTGTCGTTCTCTGGCGATCTTTCACGATAAACGATTCCTATTTGGGACGCCGCTACGAAAAAATGTCCGATGCTATAGAATCTTAGTGTAAAACATTCGCGTTCGCTTTTTAAACGGCTGAGTGCACCCAGTAATGCTACATAGCATAAAATTTGCCATTTATTCGCTGTCAAGGCTGAGAAACCCTGGTATGTGTTCGATTATGTATAAAGGAATTATTCAACATTGAATGAGGCCTCCCCCCAAAATCATGAGCGGAATTTCTCGAAATTTTACGGTACCATGACATAATATAATTGTCATTTTCACATCTTATCGGATGAAAACCTTCACGAAACTTTGGTATCTGTTAGTTTTAATACCATTGTGATTAATTTTATCAATGGCATTTGTAAAATTAAAAAAAACTTCGATAAACTTTGCAAAAATAGACCAATGTATTTATCCTATAAGGTGTGGTCATTTTGAGAGGCACGTTGACTAACTAAAATATATTTTATTCATACGGATTTTATATGTACTTAAAGGTATTTTATTGCCCTTTCTAATGATATATAGTTTTATATATAGTGATCTGTGACTTTGCCAAAAATAGTTAATATAGTTGGCATGGTAGCACTACGCCGCTATCACTCCACTACCGCCAGCAGGCTAGGTTTCTAAGCAAGTTTCTAGCTTTTGGCTGTAGGGTTTCTAGCACTTTTTTGTAAATTCTTGGTAGGGCCCAGAGGGTTAAACACAAATTGGACGACGACACCACCGTTGCCGGACGACATGCAGGGTATCACAATAGCTCGTTTTACTTCATAAAGTCGAGATAAAAAGGCTTACCGTAAAGCCATGAGACAGCGACCACTTCAAAGAAGGCCAAGTACATCAGTGAAAGCACAGCGGTGTAGTAATCTATCAGGTTGAAGAAGTAAATTCCACCCTGTAGAAAAGAGACAATTGTGTCAATGAAGAATATTTAACGTTCCTACCACCCATTTTCTGTCACACAACCAATCAAATACATAGATTTCTCTGTGGATCTCTGGACCAAATAAGAAAAGCACATATCAGGGATTCAGTTTCAGAACTGAAATGCAATGGATGATTCCAGTTGATCCATCAATCATATTATGTCCAAATCAACTCTGTGACGTGTATGTTGATGTTATAATCAATTACATCATGAACGGTGTACCTAGGTTTGTCACAAACGCTTAACTGATGACGGACTAAGAGATGTTGTATGAATTGCATGTCTTTACTATTTAATAAATATTCTGTTGAATATTTTGAAACTAATTTGACTGGGCGCTGTTAGCACCCAGTCAAATTAGTTTCAAAACATTCAACAGTTTACCTGTAGTTTTCTTGAAATTGAGATTCGGAGAGTGCAGTGATCGATCGATCCCAATATGGGCAAAGCGCGGGTGGAACTTAGCTAGAGATGTGTGGGGCATAGCCAAAACTAGATTCCTTCATTTGACAAGGTGTCTACCGTTTCCTGGTCACATACAAAGACAAAGCTCTTATATAGACTGTATCTGTATCGCTTCCCTGTGCTATAAGTAGCTAAACACAAAACATGATAAATATGCTCTTTTTTGGCTGGAAATACAAACGTCTATATGAATCATGGAAATCTAAATTCCAAATGTGAAGACTTTGACAGAAAAGGTAGAGAATGATAAGAATACTCACTCTCTCATGCATAGAACAGATTAGCAGAGATTGGATATTTGCCTGCCACAAAGCGAGGGTATGTACATTGCTTACATTGTCACGATGCTACATTACTTCCTCTTCGTACTCACTGTATACTGTAACAATATATTCACTGTATACATCTATTCACTCGCCGATTTGCATATTGGTGAACTTTCATTAACAGTTACAATATTATGGACTTCGGCTGTTACGTATAAGCCACTCACACTAAGTAGTTTTAGCTTTTAAACAAAACTGCTTATGTAGAATCTCTGGAGAAACACATCAACATTACAACAAGAGGCCCAGGGGGCCTGTATTGCTCACCTGGAATTATTGGTCACTAGCAAAACCAAACAAAATGAGAGTACGACTGGGAAAATTTACCAATCTAATTTCTATAAAGGTTTAGGCAAGTTGTATTAAAATTGCCCCAGTGGTTAATAAGTAGTAGGGCTGTGCGGTTTTGGAAAAAGTGAAACTGGTGACGGTGTTGAGTATAAAACCGGTTTTAACCAGATATCCAGTTTATTGGATGGCTAATAGTATAAAGATTTAATCTCATTCGCAGTACCACGAAAATACTTTAATAATTTTAAGGTAGACTCGAATCTGTAATCGTACTATCTTCAGTGAAAGTTCGTTAATATTTAAGCAGAATACTATCATTAAATGATATTGACATGCACTCTGATATAAAACTCACCATGACAAATATTCTTTCATTTTACCAGAAATACATACACGCAAGTAGTCCTGCATATTTTAGTATATTTTAGAAATACCCCACACACCGCATTCTGATTGGCTAAACCCGCTCATACAATGCGTTTATAAAAGTGAACGCAGACATGTCTAAATATTTACAGTGGACTCACCCCTGCTACACATCAGAATGTCAAGGGTTGAGTTTATTTATGATGCAAGGGGCACTTAATATACAAACTTATTTGCCAGCTGGAAGCCGCCTGAGTTGTTTTTATTAGTAGTCTCACTGTGTTATGCCAGACTTAAACCATTTTATCCTGAGACAAGATTAGGTCTACATCTATCTAAATTAAACTAATATTTTGACATTTTTTGCTGAAACATGTTGCTGCCTAAGGTAGCAACAACTTGACATCCAGTGTTTTAAAATAACTATAGCAGATATTCCATTGTGTGATACAAATAATACAGTTGGTACACATTAAATAAAAATGCATTCTCAAAGATAAGCATTAAATACACACAGTTGCAGTCACACGCAGTGTGTTTAAGCTGGCTAGGCAAGTTGCTAGGCGACCAGTTTGGGTGCCCATGAGACCTGTTGAATATTACTATATACAATACACATGTTTGCATTAGAAGTAATATACTCGCCTCGATTCCCGGTTTGCCAGATGGTATTGTGCGTTCATAAATTATAACATGCCACTATAAACACTAGTAGATAAGTTTCTGAACACATTATACAATCTGGGCACATACTCGCAAGATGCGAAAAAAATGAAAATTATTTCCCCTTCCTTGTATTATTTTATTGATTTTCCATACATTAAGTGATGATATGAATGCAGTTTTATGCATTGATGATATATTATTGAAAAATATATATTTACAAAACTGGTTTTTCATAAATATGCAGTTTTGCAGTTTTCAAATTGTGTTACCGGTTTTCGAACCGGCATGCTTACAATACCGGTGACAGTTCCAGTACCGGTATACCGCACGGCCCTAATAAGTAGTATTTTATGTGATTTTCTGAAAAATTTTCAGAAATTTCAAGATGTCCGTCTAACATGCGAAACTTTGATTGATCTTTTTTTCTTACGTGTCAACTTTCGATGGACAAGCTTTAATGGCTCTTAGTCCCTAATCACACCTCTCAAATTTTGGCCCGATCCTTTCAGCGGTTCTGTACAAGTCACTTTCGTAAAAAAACCGGTCATACAAGATGTCCGCCGAACCATTTAGCCAATCATGTTCCCTTTAACAAACTTGATTCAGCTCTTGTTCTACATAATATTTTATGAGTTTTGAATCAATCCACAAAGTGGTTTTGCAGATTTTTCAAGACATTTCTAAAGAATCAGCCATAATCCATGATGGCCGCTGGCCAAACTGGCTGATCGGCTTCCTTTGAACAAACTATAATTGAAATTGTGCCAGTGGTTCTCGAGAAGATAGTCAAAATTTTTCATTGCTTTAGTATGGGGGTTTTTGGCGGGGGAAATATCCAAGATGGCCCACAAACCATTTATCCAATAGTTTGGAAAGTGAAATAAGCATGTACCCAAAAACCTATATATAACCAACGTCGGCTTCAAAATCCATTAAATAAAAAACCCAATATGACCACCAAATATGCTACTTTTGATTGGTCCATATTTTGTTACGCATCAATTTCCCTTGAACAAACTGTAATGGCCCTTAGTCCATAATCATATCTTCCAAATTTCGGCCCGATTTGTTCAGCAGTTATGGAGAACTCGCTTTCACGAAAACTAGGTCATCCAAGATAGTCGCCGAAGCATTTGTCCAATCAAGTTCCCTTGAACAAACTTGGTTCAGCTTTCGCCCTAGATCATATTTCCTAAGTCTTGAATAGATCCCCTAAACAGTTTTAGCGATTTTTAGACTTTTCTCAAAATCGAGCAAGATCTAAGATG